>OY723311.1:1054026-1253026 GCA_963210315.1 Rhynchopus euleeides | reverse complement strand
CATGCGCGTTACAGCTGAAAATGAATGAGGATCATCTGGCACTCGTTCTCATCGGGGGTTGTGCTCCGCAGGGACTCAATACACCTTGGCACTCTCGCAGGGCTGGACATGCCAGCAGCTGGAGGACAGTTACAAAGCTGCCCGACGCCACCCACCTGCTGGCCCCTTCAGGTCTGAAAGCCCAAAAGCTCCAGGGGATTTTGCAGTGGTGCGCACCATATTCAGCGCAGGGTGATCTCTCCGATTTTCCAAAACTGCTGGTTTACGGGTTTGGGGAACGGTCGTCGGCAGACCGTTGAAATGCCCGTGTTAGCAAGGCACACTCACGTTTCAGGTAGCGTGTCGCGTGTCACGCATGTCGCGAACGCGGCAAGTGTACCTCCCAGGTGGGGAAGCCCGACCTCCTGTCCGATGTCAGTCAGGCTTCGAAGAAGCGCTTCATGGATGCGGCGCTGACCCGGGGAAGTGAGATAGATGGACGGGCGCACGCTACATGGGGGTCTGGGGGGCGTGAGCCCCCCAGCCGCCGGAGGCCACGGTAGCGAACATCTGTTCGTGTGGGCGTACAGATTCTGTGCGAGTTGGCTGCGTCCTCAGAGGCGACTGGAGTGGTTGGACCCCGACTTGATGGGATTCGAAGGACTTGAGTACGAGACGTACGCCACAGGGGGGTCTGGGGGGCGGAGCCCCCCAGCCGCCGGAGGCCACGGTAGTGAACGTCTGGCTCTCCAGTTGGCCAGCAAGGCGAACGGTACGTGGGACAGACTTCCCTTCCATCCTTGTGCGCGCCCTGTCGACTGGGGAAAACTTAGAAAAAGTTTTTTCCTCTGCGAAACAACCTTAGAAAAAAATTCCCCTAACAAAAATCTTAGAAAAAAACTTTTTTTCCCCTTACAAAAATTCTTAGAAAAAAAGTTCAGAATCCTGAAAGTGGGGAACAAGCCCCCCAGTTAGGAACAGCCCTGGGCTCGCGCAGTGTTTTATTTTTGAACGATTTTGAACGATTTTTGGCCGTGCTCGTAGCATTCCCCGTTGAGGGGGTCGCTATTTCGTGTTCTCCTGGCCGCACGGAGGCATTGCCTTACGTCGCCTCTTCCTCTTTTCCTTTGGTGGTGTGTTGGTCTGGCACAGAGGGCGGGACCGTGCTGATATGCACAGTGACGACTCTCCCTTTTGTTTTGTGCCCGCCTCCACCGAGATTCGGCTGATGCCTCTCAGACTGGGGGCGGGCGGTCGCCGACCCTTTTCTGTACGAGGTTTTCCACAGGCTGCACACCTGCCCCGCGGCTGTGTGGCAGTCTTCGCGGAGTGCAATGCGAAGGTCTGGCCTGACGTGGTGTGACTATTTAGACTCCAGGTGTCTCCACCCTTCCTGGTCTGGGGAGCCTCGGTACCCAAGCAGTTTTCGGTCATGCCCTGGACCACGGCCGTGCTAGACTCCTGGTGCAGGCACCCGTCATGGTCCGGGGACGGCCCCCCCAGGCAGTTTAACGTCTTACCCAGGACCTTGGTGTATGCCTCCACCTGGGGTTTTTTGTTTAGAAAACGCGGGGGGGGTGGAAGGGGGGGGGTCACGCCAATTGACCCCGCCCCCTCCTCCCTCCCGTTTCTCCAGGTCACGTTAGGAAACCAGATACGTTTCGCAGCCCGTCCCCACCACCACCACCACCTCCACGCAAACACCCCCGATAAAATGTTACACTTAGGGGGTCTTCGCTGGCCGTTATCCTCCGTCAATCTCCGACAGTTTTCAGCCAATTTAACAGGGAATTCACCAAAATGCACTGACGGTCACCCCGTCACCCCCTTACAGCCTATAAACAGGCGGGTGTCGGATACGACGGATACGGACGATACAAAGCGTTGTGTTGGCCGACCTCCTCCAGCACTGCATCTGACTCCGCCGCCTCCCCCAAGCAATCTCACTACAGCACTCTGTCCGGTGGGTGCTTGCGCAGCTCCTCTGTGCCCCCCCACCCCGCCCTTCCCGCTCTCGGGGGGTTTTTGTAGCATTGTCTGTGTTGCGAGGAGGATGTTCTAAAAAATATTTTTCGAATCGTTCCTTTCTCTGGGCGTTCTTCCAAGCGTCCAGGTCTGGTTCGCCCCGTCGCTGCGCGTATTAACCAATGTGCTTTGGTGCCGGCGACCAACAATCTGGCGTGAAGGAACACCAGCAAGTTGGCGTATTTTTTTTGTGTGTGTGAGAGTGGGGGGGGAAACACGCCGAGTGTGGGGAAACACGCCTGTCACACAGTGGGCTATGAACTGTGCAGAGCGTACCCGGTGCATCACTCAAAGCCGGATCAGAGACGGGCCTGACCTCCTCCCCCCCCCCCCCCCCCCCCCAAATACCCGTTGCAGCGCACAGAAACATGAACATGAATATTGCGAAAGCTAGGAAATGAGCTAGGGAAGGCGCTGGGCAGGGGATGGGTGGGGGTGGGGTTGGTGAGGGGCTGGGCGAGGTGCTGCAATCCCCACCAACCCCATCACAACACCGCTCCCCTGCCCAATCAGGTTGTTTGTGCGCTGCCACACCCCATCCCTCCCCCGTTGGCCCTTCCCCCGATGGGAGGGGCCGGTAGGAAACAAAACCAAACAGCAACGGGACGGGGAGGTGTGTGGGGGGGGGGGGGGGTCTTTTTCACCCATGTGTGCCACTTTTTTATGCAACTCTCAGTTTTGTGAGACACGTCGACACAACCCTATTGCCTTCCCCCATTTCTTCAGACTTCTGAGAGACTTACAGAGAGGGGGGGGGGGGGAAAAGGCACGCGACCCCTCCACACTCCACACTCCCCCTCCCCCCACCCCCCCAATCACCACACCCTAACATCGAATAACACACTACAACCCCACACCCCCTCGCAACCGGATGGGCAGTGCCGGAAGGGCCGAATATTTTCCCCCCCTGCAAACACTCTTTTGCACACTACCCCCTTCTCAACCTCTCTCGGTCCATATACCCGAGACGAGAGATTTATCACTCCGACTTCTCCGCCGCCTTCTTCCTGAGATCCTCGAGGAATTTCTCTGCCTTTTTCCGCAGCTCCTCACCCTCCGCCTTGATGGCAGGGTCTGCGTTGTGCTCCTCCAGCTCGTCGATCGACAGGGGGGCACGGTTGAACGGATTCTTCGAGTCGTTCAGCAGATGCTGCACAATCACCTTCCGGTTGCACCACTCCCCAGACCCCGGGAGGCGCAGCGGATCCTCGAGAAGCGTCGCCATGATAGGGTCCTGCAGCTCCTCTGGGATGTCCACCTCAGACAGGTCGAGCGACAGCTTCGCGTGGTAGTGCTGCAGCGTGGCTTCGACATCCCGCAGAGCAAACAGATCGGTGTCGGTGAGCTTCAGATGCGCCTTCTTCTTCGCGCAGAAGTCGACAATCGCTGCGAATTTTGCCGGGGAATAGCTGCGCTCCTCCTCCGCCACAGCCTTGAAGAAGGAAGCACGCTCCTCAGCTCGGCTGAGGCAGAGGTAGCACTCCACCAGCTGCTGCACGAGGCCCGCGTGGTCAAAAGAGTACTTCTGCGGGTTGTCAATCTTGAGCGACTTCACATCGGGCCCCGCAAGCTCGACGAGGAACGCCCCGAGCATCGCCGCGACCTTCCCCACCAGAGCAGGCATCAGGAAGGCATCGGGTGTGTCACGCACAAGCAGGTGGACCAGTCCGATCGCCTCGTTGGAGAGGTTGAGGTAGGGCTGAATCTCCTGCGTGGCGGACATATACCCTGTCTCCGTCTGCTGGCGCTCGTCGGCGGGCATGGCAGCCCAGACGCCGGGCTGGGTCCGGAGCACCTCGTAGTCATGCAGCTTCTTGATGAGCTTGACCCCCTCCGACAGGAGGTAGTTTGCGTCGTTCAGCATCATGTTGAAGAACTTCACAAACACGACGTCCTGCTTGGGGGCTGCGGCGGGAGGCGCCCCGTCACCCGCCGTGCCCCCGCCGGCCTTCCCGGTGCTGAGCTGCACCAGCTTTGCCTTGAAGAAGGGGTGCCCGTAGAGGTGCCGCAGCACCACGCTGAGCGACTTGCGGTAGCTGAACTTCTCAAAGAACTGGTTGGAGCCACCCAGGTTCTCCAGGTCGACGTAGGATCGCATCAGCAGCTCCACAATGTACCTCGCGACGAGTGGGGTTTCGAGGCAGGCGTCGATCAGAATGGGCACCATGTTGCGCGGGGGGCACCGCGAATGCGCAGCCTCAAACAGCCTGCACAGAGTCTCCACCTGCAACGCACGGGTGTAGGGGTTCCGCACGAGATGAGGGTTTGCCATCAGAACCACGAGGGACGTCAGCACGCCCCGCATGTCCGCCCTTCCGTTCTTCAGGAGGTATTTGAACCCATCCATGGCCTGCTGTGACCCCCCATCCCCCGCGAACCACTGCAGCACCTTGCAGTTGTTGACGATGTAGAATTCGGGCAGCATCTTCCACTCCCAGCTGGAGGTAGTGTCCTCGGTGCCCGGGGTCGGAATGTCCAGCTCTGCCACCTGCGCCACCGCCTCGTCAGACGGCGCGTTCAGCGCAAGCTTGTTGAGATACTTCGCTGTAAAGTCGATAAACTTCAGGACGGGCTCCACATAGCCTGACGGATCCAGAAGATACATCTGCAGCTCCAGCACAGTCTGAACCCGGATATCAAGCCGCTCCTTCAACGCCCGACGGGTCGCACCGACATTGGGAAGCACAGCCGGCGCAAGAGACAGCTCCCGCAACTCCTGCTGGATATACGGAATATCATACCGGTGCAGCTGGTCGGTATAACGGATGTGCGCCCCGAGCGACACCTCGACTGCCATCTGGGCGAGGTGGAAGATCTCGCAGGAGAAGCTGAACCCCTGGGCACCCGGATCTGCCGCCTCGGCTGGGATCTCCGAGTTGTCGCAGGCGATGCGTGCCTCGTCGTTCGGCAGGCACATCCTCCCCCCATTCGCCACAGACGCAACGGTATACTGCGGTTTGATCGATGTGGTGGGCCTCGGATAGAGCGGCGCAACGAGCTCCAGCAGCACCCCCATGCAGTTGGACAGCGTGTTGAAGCTGGCACACTCCGCCCTGTTCTGCATCGACTTCCTCCCCTCCGTGTTCTTCGACAGCAGGGTCTGGATAAAGAGCAGCACCCCGCTCCGGAGCCCCGGCCAGTCGTTAGGGTCCTTCACCAGAAAGGACTTCTTCAGAATCCTCGCCAAATTTTTGTAGTAGCTCGGCTGGAGGCACCCATCAGCATATTTCTCATTGAGAGTCGCCTTCCCATCATCCGTCATGGTGAAGACATCGGTGAGAAGCGCCGTGCGATGCGCAAAAAAGGGACCCAGCACTGTCTCGTCTGCAAAGGCAGCCCCGGTATCCCCAGCCAGCCAGTTGTGCTGCCTGACACACGCGTTTGCGACATGCGGAGAGTTGAGCAGCGCCTCAAGAGTCACCATTGTGGATGGGTCCGGTGTGCCTTTGCTTTGGCGGATGTGCTCACCCAACGCGGAGAAGACAGGCCTGAAGAGGGCAGCCGCCTTCTCCGGGGTGTGCTTCGATGCGATGAGGTGCAGCGCCTTCACGACCTGATCGCTTTTAGGGAACAGCAGCGAGCTGACGTGCGGCGCATGCTCATCCTCCTCCTGCACCTTATGGAAGAGGCCCCGATGCCCCGCATCGAGGAACTTCTCCAGCACAGCACGGGCGGCATCAACCCCCTGCTCCCCGTCGCCCCGCTTGCCCCCCTCATCCAGCACGGCACGGATCGTCCTCCCCGGCTCCGACCCCATCATGCACTCTTCGTGCAGCGCCATGCTGAACAGGACATCGTCTCCCGCAGCCCCAGCCGCGCCGTGCGCAGACAGCGCCTCCTTCAACACACCCACGCGTTTGACCACCCTTCCGTAATAAACAGACATGGCTGCGCTGGGGGGGGTGGGGGAGGAGAGAGCAAGGGAGGGGCCGGGAAGGCAGGAGGGAGGGGGTGTATCGGCCTTGGCGCCCTCCTCCTGCTGGGGTGTGGCGGTGTGGCGGTGGGGTGGGTGGGGGGCCAGAGAAGCACCGTCTCCGTGATGTCAGGGTTTGCTATATAATGAAAAACCCAGGCAGGCGGTGGGCGGAACTCCGAGGGAGGGGTGGGGGTGGAGAGCTGCTGGTGGTTGCGGAGTTCGATACTGCGGTGTGCTGTCGATCCGGGCCTGCCCCTCTCGGCCCTGCCACGGCCAGAGTTGCACTCAAAGAAAATCCCCTCCCCGGATCCCGTTGTGCACACGCACTCCACCAGTCTGATGAAGCGGTGTGGCTGGGGGACGGGGGAGCATAACCGGCTTAAGTTCGCTCAAGACACAGCGATACAAAAAAACTATATGGAGTCTGCGTGAGTTTTGCTTTGTCCGAACGGACTGAAGCGAATGCAGCCGAATGAACCACAAGAGAGAAGAAGTGGAGGGGGGGAGCGTCAACGGGCAGCCGGTGGTTCCTTCGCGCGCTGGACAGCCCGCCCTCCACCCCTCCTGTCATAACATAATAAACCGACTTTACTGCGTTGGGACAACCTTTTTAGTGAAAAAGGCTAGGAAGACACGAATTGGAAGGACGCCCACCACAACTCTTCCCACACGCACCCCAGCATCCCCGCCCCGTTGAGTGATTTCATCCCCACTCACACGTGGGGGGGGCGGGGGGGACGATGAGGGGGAAATAGGTGGGACGGGCAGCACCAGCCAGGTTTGAAACCCTTCTCTGGTTTGGGAGTTGGCACATCTACGAATGCCTCAAACACTCTTTTCGTCTCGCGGGCGCACAGGTCCCGTGTTGGCCGACAGGCCTGAAGGACGCAGAGAGCGGAGAGAGGAAGAGAGAGAGAGAGGGGGGGATGGGGGATGGGGGTGGGTTTGGCTATTTCTAATTGGGGGTTCCATCAGGCGCGGAGAACCCGCAGGCGCACACAAACACACAGCGCCACCCACACACTTTGTGTCTAAAAAAAACCGCACGCTCCGACTCAATCTCCCCCCTCCCCGGGTGAAACATCACAAAGGAAACAGCATCATACGACAAAGTCCCCCCTCCCCCCCCACCAATAAACGGATACCGTAAAGACAATCTACGACAGAACAAAACAGAAGACGGGTGGGTCTGTATAGGCCAAGTGCCCCACACCACCATCACCCGCGGGAAACTGGCGGCCAGTCCATCACAAGCTCGGCGGGGCTCCGCACCTTTGCACAAGGGGCAAGGGCCGCGCAAGGCGGATGGGGGTGTCGGGGTGAGGGCGGCAGGCAGCCCGATCTGAGCAGTAAGGCTGAAGCGATGCAGCACACAGCACTGTACAACGTACACACACCCACACACGCGTGAACCTCTGCCGCCGAGGTTATCTCTCTGTTGGAAGATTCGGTGGGGTGAAACGATCGCCCGGCCTTTTCCTTTTCGCGAAATGTGGCACACCCCTTTTTCAACTTCACCAAAAGAAATGGAACAGCGGCGCAGCGACACGCCTTTCTTCTCGTTGGCACAGCGCAAGAAAGCCACATCCCAGAAGACGATGCGGCTTGCACTGGCTGGGGTAGGGAACGGGCTGTGGATCCCGCTCCCTACATAATCATACCTCCGGAACATATCTAATGAGTGCCTTGGGGGCTGCAGACTGCACAGCCCCAAGCCACCGCTGCCCCACTCCAGCGCTAGCCCAGAGCAGACCTTTCATACTAGGGTGGGTGGGAAGGGGAGGGGAGCGAGCTCGGGAAACTGTCTACTTCGGGATCTCCCCTGTCACGACCTTCACATCCGTTGGCTGGCAGTTGAGCTGTGGCAGGGGGGGAGAAGGGTGTAGGGACGGTCAGCCACACATGGCGCAGCATACCTGGCAGGGGACGGAATAGTCGACCGTGGCACCTTCGTCCGACATGTCGTAGTAGCCGACGTACTTCCATGACTCCTTGATCTGCAAGAGGCGGAGGGGGTTGTGGGGGCAGAGAACAGACAGGGCGCCTAGCAAAAGGCACCTATAAAGGCACCCAGCAGAAGGCACACACGTTACTACTTTGTTTGTGGGGGAGTGTCGGTCTCACGGAGCAAAACTCCGATGCGACCTACGCTGTCTGCACACACACCCGAGCACCTGCACTCTTGATGTGATCTTGGTTGATGTGATATCCACCGTCCTACACACGCGAAGCTCTTTGTGAGGGGGGGGTGGGGTGGCAGCGAGTAAAACCTCTACATACCGCCGGCGTGACCGTAATCGGGGAAATTCCTCTGCAGTGCTGGTTCTTCGAACCAGGTGAGGTCTGGATCGCAATGACGATGTCATCCCTGTTGCGCACCGTCGGCTTCTGCTCCCCTGGGTGCTGCCTTGTGATGATGTAGTACTCCTTACCCGCCTCCAGCTGTGCTGGCTCTTCGCCGTTGTCAGATGAGAACGCCACGACCTGGTTGGCATACATAAACACGCCGTTGTTGGACTGCGCGATGGTCTCCAACATGGGCTTCTTTGCAGGCGTCACGATCTCCACACGCAGCGCACACATCTCACGCCGAGGATCATCCTTCTTCAGACCACGCCTGTCATGCTGGGAGGCGAATGCAAGGCACTGACAGGTCACTGTCGGCTTGATCTTCACAATATGCTCCGGGATACCGTCGCTGAAGGAGGTCTTGAAACGAACATCCTGCCACCCGTTGTGCCGCAGGCACACGCCACCCCCGTTGAAATACTTGAGGCAGTCATCCCAGCTCATCCAGAAAGACCCGTCATCTTGGAACATCTGCTCGGGCGTGGCAATGTCCCACTTATGCTTGATGTACTCCAACACCTCGGGGTACTCGCGCCACTCCTTACTGTTGTCGGACCATGCCCTGTTCCACTCGATGGAGTTGCCCCACGGGTTCCGGATCTGCAGGATCTGGATCGGAAGGGATACCCCGTTGCGCTGCACCACCACCTCGCACGCCTTCAGCACTGTGTAGGCATGCCCGGTGCCGAGCCCCACCTCTTCATACTTCTGGGCCTTGGTCTTGGCGATGTCGCTGACACCCCCACCCATGTAGTCTGAGGGGTCTTCGCCGGGTGTGCTCACCCAGAGCATGCGGCCGTTCTCGTCGTGTTGGAGGATCTTGGCGAAGAGGTTGGGGGAGTCCTTCCAGTCGAAGGAGAGTGTCGGGAAGCCGGTGAGGTCCGACATGGCGACGGCGGGGTCGCCCCCGCTGACTGCGACGTAGGAGCCGTGGAGCTTGGCGTAGCACTTCTCGAGGACGGAGACCCACATCTCGTTCAGCTCCTGCTTGTTCTTTGCGAAGCAGGGACCACCAGGCTCCATGATGGGCTGCACGGGGAGGAAGGAGTCCACGATGTTCCACTTCCACCACCCGTGCTTCGCAAGGCGCACCTGGAATACCCCCGCCTTCAGCTCGCGCTTGTGATCCGCAAGGTAGTCCTCTGCGCTCTCATGCATCTGGTGGTTGTTCACAAACATCGGGTGCACCAGCTGCTCAGGCGACTCCGCACACGCCGCAACCGCTGCCAGAAACCAGCAGTCCCCCAGTGCGCCCTGATCGATATCCGCTGTGGGTGTGGTGGGTGTTGGGGGGTTGGCACAACAGAGAAAGAAAGCCCCGTTTGGGTTTGCGGAAACCGCAGAACCGGCACACACACAGAAATATCCTCCACCCACACACAGCTGTGCATACCGGGCTCCACCTGGTTGATGATGTGCTCCACCTTGTCCTTCAGATTCGGAGGCAGGTAGTCCTCCGGCCGCATCCACGCCAGGACGCGCCGCTTCCCTTCGAAGGGCCGTGCAATGCTGGTCTGCACCGGGGGCCACTTCAGATCCACGTACTTCCGCCCGGGATCTGCAAGCGTGAGTGCCACCGCATCCTTCTCAAAACTCTCCTTCTCCAAGACACCCGGCTGTTCGGTGTTCAACCCTTTGCTCTTCAGGAACAGCGCAAACTCTTCCATCTCGCTCTTCACCTTGTCCTGGATCGCCTTTGCGGAATCATCGAGGTATTTCGGATCAGTCACAGGGCCGTAGCTGTACGACAGCGCATACCCGCCATTCCACTTCCCGTCAACAAATTCGTGCGTCTCACCGGGGAACACCGACATGGTGAATTGATCGCCCGACTGCACCGCCCTCGACCCGACAACCGCCATGCTCTGCGAGGGGAAGCGCATGGTGACATCAAACTGCAGATCCCCCGTGATGTTGAACAGGGCGTGCTTCGTGCGACCCTCGATCGACAGGAAGAAGAGCTTCCCCTGTGTCTTCGTCAGGTCCTTCTGCTCCGCCTTCGCCCACTTGTAGTGCCGTGTCTTCGTCAGCCCGGGTGCGGAGAACTGAGAAGCCTCATAGTGCGTCAGCACCGCATCGGCGGGCGGGTTCACAAGCGTGTGGAAGGCAAGGAAGTTGTCCTTGCTCTTCCACTCCTGCAGGATGCGGAAGGTGCGCGTCTTCACCAAGTCGCGCGTCACGGAGGAGACCAGGCAGCCCGTGTGGCCCTGCGCCTGCTTGTCGTAGTCAACCAGACTCTGCAGCAGGGCGTCATCCTTGTCGTCGGCCTTGGCCTCGAGCACCCCCAGTACGAGGTAGACTTGGTCGCGCCCCATAGGCGCGACTCCCCTGCAAAGGGCGGGTGTCGGGTGGGAGGCTGTGGCGACACCTCGGTGCAAACCGTTTTGATGGGCTTCTTGAACTTTTTGCAGCTGCCCAACCCCTGTTGATCCCCTCCTCTCTGTGGCTCTCCCTCCCCCACCCCCTCCCCCCCCGGTTGCGCAAATCAACCGACAACAAGGCAGGGGGAGGCGCAGTGGGGGAGGGGGTGGGGGGGCGGGGGGGTGGGGATGCTGCTGTCGGGGGGTTGAGTCAAAGCTGGGGGGGGGGGGGGGGGGGGGTGGGGCCACACGCAACAAAGGGTTTGTTGCTCTCTTTCTGCGCTGGTTGTCGGCGCGCTTTTTCCGCCGGCAAGCCCAGGAAAAACAAAGGTCAGGCCTCCGTTGCGATGCCTCCACCCCCCCCCCCCCCCCACTGTGGTAGAACTGAATAACCTCACCCGAAACGCCCACCCCACCCAGACTGGCACACAAGCCGTAATACTGCCGTACTGCTCTGGCGGAGTGCAGAATGCACAGAGCGCATCTCTTGATGCAGTACCAACAATGCCACAGAGGCACCCACCCTGTGTGTTCTTGCCATGGCCAAACACTGTACAATAAGCTCGGTCAGAAGGAGGAGGGCTGCCAAAGAAAATCACTGCCAAGAATCGTTCAACATTTGCAACCGGTGCGGCGTGCATTCCATCGGGGAAAAAATATTGGAAACGACTCCAGACGACTTCGTCAGCACCACACCCGCTGAGGGGGGGGGGGGGATTTTTTTTGGCTGGCCCACAGGCACAGGAAAGCAGCGGCGGGTGGGGTGGGTGGGGGGGGGGATTCGTATGTTATACGGCACGTTGAACAAGAGAATGGCAAAACCGGGGGGGCGGGGGTGGAGATCACTCATGGGTGAGGATAAACGTTTGCACCCCCCGCCGCCCCACAGGGTGGTGCGCATGCTGTGCTGTTGCGAAAAAATACTACGAGATACGCATTGGCCTCTGGACGGGAGAATCGCATCGGACGGCTCGCACCACGCGCACGCTACACCCCACCCCCCCCTGAGGGACGACGAGTCATTTGAGAAAAACCGGGAAGTGGGTGTGAGAGGCTCACCCCCCACCACCACAAACACATCCCTTTTTGCGCCCCGCCTACGCCTGCTTCGACAGCACCTCCTCGATGTACTGTGGTGGTGTGGTGTGTAGTGTGCAGTGCGAGGTGCATATTGTGCCTGACACCGACTCAGAAGTGCCCGCCCCCCACCCACACCCGAAGCGATGTCGGTTCGAACACCCACTCCCACCCCCAACCCAATACATCCATACCTTGATCGACCCCGAGAAGTCCACACCGCCCATGCCTGCTGTGGACATGTCGGAGTAGTGGTCAAGCGCCATCTTGCCCGCAGTCAGCTTGATGCCCGCAGACTCGCCAGCCTCGTAGGCAAGCCCCAGGTCCTTCTTCATCAGGTCGACAGCGAACCCGCCGGTGTAGCCACGGGAGGACGGGATGGCACCCTCGACGGCGTGGGGGTAGGGGTTGTAGGTGTCGGACGACCAGCACCGCCCGGTCGACGTGTTCAGCACGTTCGCGAGGGTCTTGGGGTCACACCCGAGCTTCGTCCCCATCAGCATCGCCTCCGACACCGCAACCATCGATGCGGCGAGCAGCAGGTTGTTCGCAACCTTCACGGTCTGCCCCGCGCACACCGGGCCGCAGTGCACGACGTTCTTCCCCATCAGCGTGAGGTACTTCTGGGCCTTCTCCCACGACGCGTCATCCGCACCCACCATGAAGGTCAGAGTGCCTGCCGCTGCCGCGGGCACACCACCAGAGACAGGCGCGTCGATGAAGGCGAGGCCACGGTCCAGCTTCTGCACCACCTGGCTGATGCTCTTGGCGTAGACAGGCCCGATGGTGGAGGCGTCGATGAGGAGAGTGCCGTCCTGCACCCCGGAGAAGACACCGCCGCTACCGGAGTAGACCTTCTCCAGGACAGGCCCCGAGGGCAGCATGGTGATGATGGTGGAGCACTGGCGGGCCAGCTCCTCCGGGTTCTCCGCGGCCTTCGCGCCTGCGTCCACCAGGGTGTTGACGTGGTCCGCCGCAGTGTCGAACACAACCACGTCGCGGCCCTCCAGGCCGATCAGGTGCTTCGCCATGCTGCCACCCATGTTGCCCAGACCGATGAAACCCACACCGTTGCTGGCATAGCGCACGCCAAAGCGGCGCACAACACGGAGGCCTGTGAGGGTCTGCATCTCTGCTGTGTCGGTCCTGTTGCGAGGTGTTGGGTGCGTGAGGTAGAGAGGAGGAGGAGGAAGAGGGCCAGGTTCGGTTTCCACAGGATTCTACGACGGGATATCACCACGAATGGTGGTGTCCCCCCCCCCCCCCCCTGGGAGGTGATCTCCCGCGGGGGACAATGTGGGGTCCAGACATAGCGGCAATGTTTGCAGACCACACAGGTGGGCAGAACGTGCGAAAAGAGCAGAGGGAGTGGGCGGGTGGGAGGGCGGGGAGGAGAGAGAGGGGATCAGGCCTCCAGATGCACGGTTCAGCAGCGTGTGTTAGAGGAACAGGGGAGGGGGGGGGGGCACACTACGCACACGTTTCGCATTGCCTGTGCGTTGCCATTTGGGGGGGGGGGGGGTACTATTTTTCGCCTTTTTTTGGCATCAACCGACCACACGCCCCGAACGTCTTATTGAGACGACTGGGAGACGACAGTGCCGTGTTGACACGGTTTTTGTCTGTTTTTAAACGCCCCACCCCCCAACTCCGTCCCCCACCCTCCGCTGTGCCATGAGGGGGACTGCACATCCCCTGGCCCGGCTGGAGTGCCGGTCAAAGAGAAGGGTTACAACATACCACACACAGCCCATGCGTGCAGGCGGGAGAGGAGAGACATGGCCGCCACCGCCCCACAGCGGGGGGATCCTCAGCCCCCCCACCCAACCTTTCTTGTTTGGTGCCGACGACCAAACAGACCAACCCGACGTCAGGCCCTAACTGCTTTGGAGGGCGGGCCCAGAGATCAGAGAGAGAAACGGGTCACCCCGAAACTACAACGAGAAAGCGGCCCCCACCAACCTGACTATCGCACAGCATGTGTGTGTGTGGGGGGGGAGTGCAGCAGCGGCTAACCCCAACCCCAACCCCAACCCACCCACCCCCACCCGCCACGCCTCGGGCAGCAAGCAACCCAGGGCAGGCTATCTCCGGATCGGCATGCCGCTCGTCGGCAGAGGGATGCCGGGCCTGGGGGGCATGCCAGGGGGGCCACCGAGGCCCGACCCGCCGATGGGCGTGCCGCCGAGGTTGGAACCGCCGATGGGGCCGCCGAGCAGGGCAGGGCCGCCCATGGTGGGGGGTGGGGGGAGCAGGCCGCCGCCTGGGACAGGCACGCCGCCCCCGCTGGACGAGCCAGAGGCAGATGCGAGGTTGCGGGCGATCTCCTTCACGGCGTTCGGGTTCCGCTCGATGAAGTTGGCGAAGTAGTCACGTACGTTCTTCCGGTGGATTTTACCCTTGCAGTGCTGCTTTCGCACGGCTGTGAGAGGGAGGGTGGGGGATGGATGGAGAGGTGATGGGGTGGGAGGGCCATGCAGCAAAGGCGATAACAGGAGGGTGTCTGCCTGGGTGTGTGGTGTGTTCTTGCTTTGAAAATCAGAGAGAGATTTTTTTGCGTAGGGTATCCCTTGCGGGGGTGCGACCCGTGTGTGGTCACCTAATTTTGAGGCGGGTGCGTTGCCCTGCACGAACGACACCATGTTCCCTCTGGTGTAGAGAGAGAAAGAGAGAGAGAGAAAACGCAAAACACTTGCCCCCACCCCGACATACAGAGATACGAATTCACGAGGTGGATATCGCAGTAGTGACAGTAGTAGCGAGATGACCGCCGTGCCCCTCGTTTTGACTTCTTCTTCTTCTTCTTCCCCTGCGCCACCGCGCCTCCCGCGGCACCGC
Source organism: Rhynchopus euleeides (assembly GCA_963210315.1). Taxonomy (NCBI): domain Eukaryota; phylum Euglenozoa; class Diplonemea; order Diplonemida; family Diplonemidae; genus Rhynchopus; species Rhynchopus euleeides. Next base: position 1,238,482 of record OY723311.1, on the reverse strand, counting down.
GGGGGTCCACCATCGGATGGCCCGTCCCTGCGGGCGGTGTGCGATGCGGCTCGCCTGGCATGGGTGGTGCGGTGTGGGAAGCTGCTGATGAGTCAATTCTCCTCAAGGGGATCCCTCAAAAAGTTGCTATTTGGGGTCATCTTCTCTGGGCTCGGGGCTCAGGAGGGGAGGGGAGGTTGAGGGGGGGAGGGGGCACCACCGGAGAGGTCTGCTCTCAGCACACTCGACTTTCCGAACACCTCCTCACCTAAGAATGCTGCCTTTTTTTTATGCTTTTTTTGAACGATTTCAGAGCCACGGTGGATGTGCTGCCCCAGCAGTTTGCAGAGTGAGTGAAGCCCTTTCGCAGCCTCAGGAGCCGGCGTGCAGTCATCGGGGAGACCCGATTAAGTTCACACTCACTGCTCACTGCATCCAATTGCACCTCTGCACATCCGCTTTCCTGGCCAAACGCTGCGTGCGACCACCCAGCTTTGGATCACAGTAGATGCCACGTTTGAAATTATCGTTGGTCCCGCCAGAAGAAACCGAAAGCACGAAGGCAGGGAGGCGGGGAGGTGCCGGTGCTGAGTGGGACAGGGGGATCAGAGAGGTGCAGAGGGTACACACCACGCTCCCCACCGCCCACAAAATATGGCTATTGCTTCAGTCTGCTTCGTTTGCACTTTTCGTGCTCCGTTGTTGCAAGGGGGCCACACAGCACACCCAGCCCTTCTGCCTACACTTTGCCCTCCCCCCCAACCTGCCGTTGCGCAACACCCTGGCCTGCGCACAAAGTAGGGGTCTGTGGCTAGAAGAACAAAGTATAACCGGGGGGCATTCGTGTTCGATCGGCAACACAAAGATGTGTTGACGCATGCTTCTCACTTTGAACCAGGTTGGATGCGAAGCAAAACGCATGGAAAGGTGTTCGCGAGTGACCTGAAGAAGCTTGGCGTCAGGTCTGAACTCTGGCATACGCATGTTCTTTTTTTGGAATACACACAGCCACAACCTTCTGGGACTGTGAGATTCGCTGGGCTGAAATCGCAAACAGAAAGACTCGAACCCCCCCCCCTCTCCCTCTCTCGTTGCAAGCGATGGGGTGTGTGTGTGTGTGTGTGTGTGTGTGTGGCAATCAAAGAAAAAGAAATTGCGCGCAAAGAAATAGGCATCGCACAGGACAGGGCTCCTTCCCCCCACCACCACCACCACCACACAACAAACTTGGCACAAACCATCGCATTTTTTGGTGTGGAAAACGAACCGCTATCGAGCACCCAACTTCTCCGATCCGGCATCCACAAGGTACACACTCCACTTCCGACTACTGTAGATCGGTCGCAGATCTGCCACTGGCTAGGATGTGAGTTGTACCTCTTGGGAGAAGAAAAAAAAGCCCAGCCTCGAGGGGCAGGGAATGGCCACGTTGGGTAGGAGAATACGAGGGATCGGGGGGGGGGGGGTGACACCATGCAGAAGTGGCTGTTCCACGATATAGGGGGTGGGGGGTGGGGGTGGGGCGGTGGGTGTCGGGGGGGATTAACGCCACACATGTATAGGCCAGGGAGGCACACTGCCACCCCCACCCCGGTGGTTTTCTTCGCCATTTGAAAAGACAAAAGAAGCCAGGGGGGGGGGGGGGGGGGGGGAGAGGCTCTGGGGAGGCAGGCAGGGAGCATGCAGCGCACGTGGCAGCTATCTGCCGTGCGGCTGGAAAAATCTCTTGGCCTGAACACACAAGAGGGGGTTGTTGCACCGCAAATAGCCCCCTGCTGTCTTTGTCGGAATAGGCCCCGAGGCTGTAAATTTTCTTCACCGAGTGAGTTTCTTCTTTTGCTGGGCCCTGTGAGTGAACAAACACACACCATCCGGCACAGGAGAGAATACTTTGCCGCAGGGGTGTGCCTACACATACACACACACCCTGTGATCAACCACCGACCCACCGACACTATGCTCACAAACATGCACGCCTGCCCCTGTGCCCGCCTCGCCCTGGCAGGGCGATAAACCCACCTTTGCCATGAGACTCTTGCTGCCGATGGCCCCGTCTGCACCGGGAGCCTCGCTGGTGTGCAGGTGGGGGCCGCCAAGAGCTCTTGTGTGAGCCAGTGTGTCGCCCCCCCTTCCAGCACAGAGTGAAGCACCTCCGGATCCCCGATGGCTCGCGCACAGCAAATGCTGGCAGACGACCAGCCTTGCCGTGCAGGGTGCTGCCACAGAAGCCCGGGATGCATACTCAGGCTGCTCCCTTCAGCTTGTGGCAGGCGCACCACCTCCCGGCGCGGATGGAGAGATCGCTTCTCAGCCTCTCACTCGTCCTCCTGGTCGAGGTCGTCGTCGTCGTAGTCGTCGTCGTCAAACGCGAGGGTTTCCGTCAGCAGGGGGAGGAACACCTCACGAAACTTATCCCACGTCACCAGTTCGCCGAGCTCCCAGAAGCCGGTCGCCTCCTGCCCCAGGTCTGAGAGTGTCACACCCGCAGTGTTCGCGATGTCGCGCAGCAGGGCCCGCACCTCGTCGTTGTCGAGCTCGCCAGACCCATCCTCGTCGTATTGGTCCCAGATCTCCTTCGCCTGCTCCTCTGTCAGGGTCACGCCCTGGAAGTTCGCCAGGAAGTCCGACGCCTTCTGCGCCTGGTGGAAGTACCAAAACTCCTCCCACTCGATAATCCCGTTGCTGTTGGTGTCCATACGCTTCAGCACCCGGTCCACCTCGCCCTTCAGCTCTTCATCGCTGAAGGCACCGCCCTCTGCCCCAGTCAGGTCGCCGATGAACTGCGTCAGCTCGTCTTTATCGAGGGAGCCGTTCGCATCCTTGTCGTAGCGCTTCCATATTTCTGCGATCTCTTCATCGCTCCAGTCGCACAGCTTCCCAAAGGTGGACATGAATGAGTCCTTCCGGTACTCCTTGGATGCGCAGGGCTTGCACATCTCCTCCCAATCCTCCATGTCGTCGAGGTCGATGGGGAACCCCTCCGGCACGTCCTGGTCGAGGTTGCTCTCCTCCGGGTCCCCGAAGTCGTCAAAGCTGAGGCCGCAGGCCTCGCGGGTGTACTGCTCGCACACCTTCGTCACCTTCTTGCTGCAGCGGTGGTGCACGGGGAGGTGGCATTTAGAGCACCACTTCCCCTGCTTCCACAGCCCCCACACGAACTTGTGGCAGTTCCCGCAGTTCGTCGGCTTCAGGAACTGGTGTGTCACGAAGTGGTGCGTCCCCAGCACGCTCACATCGCGCTCCCGGTCAACATGCACCCGGGTATCCTCCTTCAAGCCCAACTCCTGTAGATGGTGTGTGTGTGGTGTGTGGGGTGTGAGAGGCAGCCCGACGCTTTTCACCCCCGTGCAGCAAGGCGTGCATACCTCCGGCGTCTTGTCCTGGTCGAACACCTCCCCTGCACCGTCCTTCAGCAGGATCTTGGAGGGGCTCACCCCGAGGGCAGAACACCACCCGGAGATGTTGCTGGAAAGCTTCCGGTTGGTGGCGCAGCGCACGTTCACCTCGTCGTATTCCGACTTGAGGACATCGGCTGGGACCAGGGTAATCCGAATGAGAACAACTTGGCTCGTTCGCTTCTTCAGGTCGTTCTCGATGATCTGGTGCGCTTCGACGTGCCGGATTTCTTTTCCGGGCGGCAGCGCAAGGCGGAAGGTTGAGATCGGCTGGAATTTGTAGCCGCATTTGTTACACACAGCGTTGTCCAGCTTGATCGGGAGACGCAGGGGCGCCTTGCAGGATGTGCACGGCACCTTGATGCCGGTCGTCAGCGTGTTGCATGCGCTGCACTTCACCTTCTCACTCCCAGCGGGGTACGCCATCAGCGCGTGGCACCCACTGCAGATGATGGTGCTGACCCCATTCTTAAAGGGCTGGCACGCGATGATGTTCTTCTTCATCTTCATCGACAGCCCCCTCTTCAGCTGGGATCCCTGAACGGAAGACATGGCGCCGGATATGCCCCCGCCCCTACCCCGCCTGAGGGCCCTGGTGGTGGCCTGGGCCTGTGTGGGTCGGTGGGTTGAAGGTGTGATAATACTGTGGAGAATATTTCGGGCCACCAAAAACCAAGCCGAGGGGCAGCTCAACAGTTTGCGGAGGGGGATGAGGGAATGGGGGGAGAGAGAAGACAGAGCAGAGACGGCCACCCCACTCGTGGACATTCTTTCATCAACCGTCGTTTTGTTTTGCTTCGGGATGCCACACCACACCACACCACCCCGCACTGTCACACTGAGAAACTAGCGAACCGAGATGGACACCCCCCATTTTGCCACTCCACAGATAGCATGTGAAGCGGGCCGATCCAGGCCCTGCTCCCCTAACCCCCCCCCCGCCCCTTCAGTGCTAAAGAGCAGAACCTGCCAGAAGATAAAACAATGCAAGGATACCGGGAGATCATTGCATGGTGGTGAAACCGTTCTGCCCTGCCCCCCCCCCCTCCCCCCCGGGCCACAAACACTTGCAACAGCAGGAGGGGGTCGTGAAGGGAGAAATGCCCTCGATCCGATCCGACCCCTGAAGCTGTTCTTGCTGACCCACTTTCCACCACGCTTCTGCAGAAAGCTTCGGCTTGCGTGATGCCGCTGGGGTGTGCGCTGGCAGGCCTGTCGCTAACTTTTCGATTTTGGAGATTTGGTGGGTTGACGCTCCTGTTTTGGGGGGGGATCAGGGGGGAAAACACTAGGGGTCAATTTTTCTCGCGCGCGCTTCGCGCGCGCTCGTGTTGTTGCCAAATTTTCCCATCGGTGGACCACTAGGTGGGCACGGTGTGAGGCGCTGGGTTCCTTCCGTGGTTCCTCTCCCGCTCGCGCCGTCGGGTGCCGGAGGAAACCAAAAAATGGCTTTCGGGACCATGATTTCGACGCTGCCCCCTGATATGTCACGGCCGTCAAAGCGCAAGGACTTGGTTACTAGACGGGCACGCGAGATGGGGGGTCTGGGGGGCAGGGCCCCCCAGCCGCCGGAGGCCACGGTAGTGAGCATCTGTTCATTGTGGGCGTACAGATTCTGTGTGAGTTGGCTGCGTCCTCCTGAGGCTACTGGAGTGGGTGGATTCCCTGACCCGGTGGGAATCGAATGACTTGAGTACGAGACATACGCCACAGGGGGGTCTGGGGGGCGGAGCCCCCCAGCCGCCGGAGGCCACGGTAGTGAGCATCTGTTCCTGCAAAACCATACTCTCTTCGACGTCGACCCAGTGAAAGTGGGTTGACGCTTGGTCGACGCTTGGTGAGCGTCGACCCAGTGTAACCGGGCCAACGCTAGGTTAGCGTCGACCCAGTGTAATAAATGGGTTGACGCTTGGACCAGGCTTGAATGGCAACCCAGTTCCACTAGGTCGACGCTCCAAGCCTCGACCAAGCGTCAACCCAGTCCACTGGGTCGACGCTGGGTCGACGCTTTTTTATGGGGGGGGAAACCCAAAATCACTGGGTCGACGGTCGACGCTTAGCGACATGCCTGGTGCGCTGGAGGGGGAGAAGGGGGGGGGGGGGGGGAAATAATCACGATCCCACCAGGACAGACCACACTGAGCCCCCCTCTCCTCATGATATGACCCGCCGTGCCCGGCCCGCGGTGTACCCAATTCCGGGCACTGAAGCTAGAGACGCGAAGTGAAGGAGGATAGGGTCGGAGGGGGGTGAATGGGGCAGTTCTTTCCACCAGAGGTGTGATTGTCAAAAAATCATCAAGTTTTGCGTCTGAGATATTAGGGTGTGCGGGGGGGGGGGGGGGAGGGAAGGGATGTGTATGCCAGGGTGCCTTCACCGGCACTCACAATCGGGGGGGGGGGAGTCCGAACACATGCACGCACTCCTCGCCACCGCCACACCCCCCATCAAAATATTCCCTTTGGGCTGCCCATCTTGGGGTGGGTGATGCAGGAGAAGCACTTCTCTGAGAAGCCATTCACCACCACCAACACCGCTAACACCACCACCCCTGAATATGCTCCTCAACAAACGTTGGCGTTTTCTTCAGGCAATGCTGCCCCGTTGCAAAGAAAGGCGCAGAGCAGAGCTGCGGCCTAAACTGTTGGCACCCCGGTGCAGAGGGACTTTCTCACCCACCAGGGTGGTGGATGGGTGTGGGAATCCCCTTGTGGGTTTCCCCATCGGGGGGACGCGCCATATTTGGCGCCTCACCAGGCCCGACCAGAGGTTGCCTGAGATCAGGCAGCGCAGGAAGACTGCATGCGTCTGGCGTTCCCTCCGGGGCCCCAGCCAGGAAGCCGAGAGGGGGGTCCTTGCTGAGAGGGCCAGGGGGAGGTGCAGCAGCCACAGCACCGCTGACACGGCCGGCAGCGGCAGGCGTCCCAGCAGGCGGGGGGTTGAGGTGGGGGGGTATGGTGTATTGTGCGGAGCCTTCTGTTGCGATTGCCCGGATGGGTGCACCCCCTGCGAGGCGGCTATGCCTTGAGCCGTGTCAACAGCTGATGTGCGAGGCTCTGTGGAGGGGGGAGAAATGCGGTGTGGAGACGAACACGGACAGGAATCGTTCAAATCGTTCAGAGCGCATTGCGGTGGCGTTTTGAGAGAAACCAAGAAATATCCCGCTGCATACCTCGAAGGCTGCCACAGTTGGGGACTGTGCCGGGTCAATTTCCTTCTCCGTCAAGAAGTCTTTCAGAGACATGCCCTCCTCACACGACGCCATCACCGCCGGGTCGAGGGGCAGCTTCCCGAGGAAGGGGACCGCAAACTCCTCCGCCTGCATCGGGGGTGTGATGTGGGGAGGCCAACAGAGCACCACCGCATGGCTGTCACATGATGGAGAAGGCAGGGGCCAAGACCCAAATGGGGTAGCTGGGGTGCAGCCCGCACAACTTAAAACCACGCACAGCATGTCAATACGATTGACAAGCAGAGCCTTCTGCTGTTGATGCTGTGTTGTGTGAACATATCAAATCCCCCCCCGCTGTGCAGGCCCCTGACAAAGATATGTCGGAGGAGCGACACACCCACATGTGTTCCTCTTTCCCCCCCCCGACCCCCCATCCCCTCTGCCGCTGTTGCGGAGTTATTTTTGCCCCCCCGACTTGCATACCAAACGCTGGCCAGCCGAGAGCGCCTGCCCGGCCTTCGCGGGGAACACCTCTGACTCCCCCTTGCAGTTGGGGCACACGAACCCGCTCATGTTCTCGACAATGCCGTAGATGGGGATCCCGCGCTTCTTGCAGAAGTTCAGCTCCCGCCGCACGTCCGACACGGCAACCTCCTGCGGAGTGGTCACAACCACCGCACCGAACGCCCCCCCGCAGTCCCCGAGGTACTGCACGATGGAGAGGTGCTCGTCGGACGTGCCCGGGGGGGTGTCGATCAGCAGCACATCCAGCTCCCCCCAGGAGACGTCCTTCAGGAAGTTTTTGATGAGGCCGTTTTTCCGCGGCCCGCGGAAGACGACGGCGTCATCGGCACCCTCCAGCAGGGGCTGGATGGAGATGAGCGAGACGGAGTCGTCGACAAACATGGGCTCCCACCCGTCGTTGGTGCGGTGCACCGAGTCGTCACGGGTGCCTGTCATGCGGGGCATTGAGGGACCGCAGATGTCGGTGTCCATAATCCCCAGTGTCACGTCCATCCGACCCATGGTGAAGCCAAGCTCCTTCGTGAGGGTGCTCTTCCCGACACCGCCTTTGCCGCTAAGGACGAGCACCTTGCGCTTGACCTGCGACATGCGCTGCCGGATCTGATCCAGGTCGGGGTCCTCCCCGCGCGCCACGCCCGAAGCGCACAGCGTAGCGTTGGGGCACCCCGCGCACCCCGACGCCACGCCAGCCTGCTCGCTCTGAGGCCCAACACAGCCCTCGTTGGCCTTCGACATCTCAGGCCGTTCAGACATCTTGCAACGGTTCCCAAGACCCGGGGTGGGAACCTCCTGTTGAGACGGGGGGGGGGGGGGGGGGGGGGTGAGGTGTAGGTGCAGCACCCAGGCGCAGTGGAAAATGCTGTGGCGCCGCACACCCCAGAGGAGGAGGGGGGGAAGGGGTGGGGGTGGGGTGTACATTTCTTTCGTCCGGGGAACTTTCTTGGGGAGGGGGGGGGGGGGGGGAGCAGTGAGCAAGGCAGAACACCCACAACCTCCCCCTCCTCCTCCACCTCTTCCCCTCCGATCTGGGTACAATACACGCCCCCCGCCCCTCCTCCCACTTTTGCCTCATCCCGGGTCGGGATGAGGCAAAAGTGAAACAGGAGAGATATGACGGGGAGACTGGCTTCCCACCACTCCTCCTCCTCCCCCCCCCTTGCAGACAACAACCACGGGCATCACAGCAGAACGGGCCGGGTGGATTTGGGCTGACAAGGCGGGAGGAAGCCACTGGGCAAAGCAGGGCATGGGGAGGAGAGCAAGAGACCAGCAGCATGCGACATGATGCACATCTAAAAGAGTAATACAGACCACCCCCCTCTCCCCTGACAGCCCCCCCCCCTAGGCATAGGGTGCGGGCGATTCGCCTATCGCCCTATATTCGCCCAACCGGGTTCGAGCCCCGATTATCGCGTATCGAATCGCCTTATCGCCCATTATCGCCCAATTATCGCCCGATTATCGCCAAATTATCGCCCAGTATCGCCCGTTTTCTTTCACACTTTCTGAAGGGGTCTTCAGCTAGTGGTGAGTGGGTTACCGCTCTACTGACCCTGGGTCCCACAGGGCCCTGTGACCTCGTCAACAACTGGGCCAAGACCTAGGATTCTGCATCAGAAATCAGCTTCTGACCACTGACGTCATGCGGGTGGGTCATTTCCTCGGTCAAAACCCACGTGAGGAACTGGGCATTGGCCCAGATCCTGACCTCGCTCAGGACCTGTTCACTCGCCGTTACTAGGAGCACTCGTGAGCATGAAGCGGGTACACCTTAGTGTTGAAGGAGATGCGTGGTTCTAGTGTAGTCGGTCTGAATGGGAGGAGATGCACTCCGTACGTTTGAGATGACTCATTGCAGAGCCCACAGGAAGCTTCACGGCTGATCTGAGACCTGGGGCGGTTCTGACCCTGGTCACAGAGTCATGACCCACTGAGAACACTGGAGCAGAGGGCTTGATCTAGGTCAGGAACCGGGTCTTCACGGAGGCAATGACCACTCACCACCTCAGCCGTGATCTGACGTCCCTGGCCGGGCCATTTTGCCCCCAAAAATACGACGGAAAAATTATCGCCCACTTATCGCCTTGACAGAATGGGCGATAATGAGGGCGATAATTTTTGCGATTTGGGCGATAACCGAATCGCCCGCACCCTATGCCTAGGGGGGGTCAAATGGGGGTGACAAACACGATTTTTCAAAAAACCGGCGCAGAGGCCCCAAAGCCCCCGTAAACCCTCCAAACCCCCCCAGATCGGTCCGGAAACCCATCGAACCCCACTTTTCCACCATTCCGGGCACCTCAGGTGCCCGAATTGGGGTACCTAAATTTTGTGCCACCGTTTGGTACCGGACAGTGCCACTGTGTGGGAGGTTGGAAAAGAAAATGCCCCAACACACCACATCTGAGGGTTGCAATGCATGTTGCTTGCCAACCACGTCATCCGGTGGGTGTCAGGCGCTATGTAGGTGGCATGAGCCAGGTCTTCGATGTGTTCTGGCTTGTATATGTACCCCCCCCCCCCCACCCTCCCTCCCTCCGCCTACCACAGCCAGGCAAGCTCTCTTCTGGAAGCGTCAACCTCAGGCCCGGCCGGCCAGACCTGCGTCTCGCTGGCGGGCTGCCCTGCGAGGGGATGGACGGGGTGGAGGGAGACCATGTGGTGAACGGAGAACCCACCTCGAGGGACCTCCACCGAGTTGTCGCAGATGTGCGACAGCGAGTTGCGGAGCGTGGGCGCTGTGTGCCGCACGGTAGGCGGGGGCGTGTGCGTCGGGGCAGCGGGGCCCAGACGCACAGCGGCACGCCTCTGCGCCGCAGCTGCTGCCTCGGCAGGGCCCCTTTCACCTCCTGCGGCAGAAGGTGCGCCTGACTGCGGCCTCGCCAACAACCCTCTGGCGTAGGCCCTATAGGCCGCGTCACGGTTGCGCCTCCCCTGCGCCCCTGTGGGCAGCCCGGACATCGACTCCAGCGCACCCCGTTGTTCCTCCAAGGACATCCCGCACAACACCCGTTCCAGGCGTTTCTCCGCAGCGGCACACTCGCCCTCCGGATGCATCGCTGGGGCTGGGGTGGGGGTGGGGCGTGTGGAGGTGTGTTGGTGTGGCCCCCCCCCCTCAAACCAGCGTGGGGTGCTCTGGAGGAGGCCCCGCGTCCCCACACACAGAGTGGTGGCGATCCATGCCCCTGTGTGATGAGATTGGGTGGTGGTGGTGGTGGTGGGTGGCAGGGTGGATGGATGGATGACAGATTGACCCTCCAGATTGATCTGAAGAGGTAGGCACCCAAATGGAAGGGGGAGTGCGCGCGCGGGTGGGGTGTGGCAGAACCACCGGAAACCACCAAGCGGGGAGGGGGGGGCGGGGGAGTGGGGACGGGAGGAGAAGACCAACGCATCTGGCGCGCACACGCAACCCCCACTGCCTGCACCACTGGGCTGGAATGCCCAGAGACGGGGGGGAGGGGGGGGGGGGGGGGGGACACATTGGACACTTCTCAACATTCCGGAGCATGTCAAGCTATTTTCTTTTGGTTTCGGCGACCGAAGGCAGCATTGGGTGCAGGGGGAGAGAGGGGGGGGGGGTATGTATCTTCTTCTTTGGAGAAAGGCAGAACCCTTGCTGGAACTAGCCGGCCTTCCTCTCTTGTTCTTATCAGGAGACTACCGTATAGGTCCAGGGGGGGGGGGGGGACGAGTGTGCATGCAGACGACAGTGGTGGCTGCCTCGACGTCAGGCGTGACTAAAAGATTCACGTGTGTGTGTGTGTTGTTCACTGTTTAAGGTGGGTTAGCCCTGCACGGGTCCTAGCCCACCCTGTGTGTGTACCCATACGACTGGCCTCACGACAAGGCCTTCCCCTCACGACCTACGATCGGAGGCTGTCACTCTCTCATACCCACACATTGTTCAACAGCATGTTTTGAAATCACCGCTCCGCCACGTTGTCATTTTTTTTTCAAACTCCCGCCTCGATCTGCCAATGACATGTTGCTGTGCAGCTCCTTCCTCCGACAGACCTCCTCCACCCTACACCCACACCCCCCCCCCCCAACTCCGCCCTAAAGACGGTCAGAAAAGCCCTCGGTGGGCCGCTGTAAAACATTTTTAATTGTAGATGGCAACAAAAAACACCACCCCTCCCCCACTCCCACCCATCCCCTCTACCACCGTATTCCGACTGCGGAACTCAGCACCGCTCCCCCCGCACACCCCTACCCCCTCCCCACCGCATCAGCGAACGTTTCCTACCGAATGCGTTTTCGCTTGTCTTATTGCTGCGTCGGAGAGAGAACACAAAGCTCTCTCTCCTCCGAGAAAAATCGAGAGAGCACCAAGATGGTCCCAGGTGTGGCCACTAGAGGATCCACAACACACACAACTAGCAGCGAGAAGGAATGCGCGACTACCATGGGTGACCCGCGTGATGGCGTGCCATTTGAAAAAGAGTGTGATTCTGCCGGGCTGTCGAAAAGAGGAAGCGATATGCCTTCTGTGATAGGGGGGGAAGCCCCTACACTGGGCAGTGCCACAACCACACTGTGAACGACTCTTAGCACCACGTTGCGTTTCCACGACCAGCAACAAACAGGGGCGACCAGGCAGGGTGGCGGCGGTGATGCATCTGAGCATCGGTTCCACACCCCGTCCCCCCTGTGTTGTTGCCGGCCATTCAACGGCTGGCACAGCAGCTACGGCCAGCCGGCCTCAGTGCGAAATTTGGCGCATGGAGGGAAGCCTGTGCATCCCCCCTCCCACCTCCCACCCCCCTCCCCACCCCGCCCCGCTTTTTACTTTGTCTTGTCTGCAGCGCTAGCTGGACGGGAGGCAGACCGGGGCCCTAACAGGGCTGCAAGGTGGTCTGTCTAGTCGATCTGCTGCACGTCGTCGGCGTCGCTGTCGCTGTCCGACCGTGACATGGAGTCGGAGTCGGTGGACCTGCTGCGCGACCCTGAGAAGGAGCGTGAGGGTGTGGGTGAGCGTGACTGGCTCGAGGAGGAGAAGCGTGTGTCATCCTGCTTGTCGTCAACAGGTGCGCGCTGCTGCTGCGTTGCGGGGGGTCCTGCACCCCGCTCGGGGCCGTGGCGGGTGTTGGAGCGCCCCTTGCCTGCGCCCCGCCTGTCACGGTCCCTGTCGAAGTCCCGCTCCCTGTCGTTGCGCCGGTTCTGCGGGCCGTTGTCTCTGCGATCACGCCCGTCGCGGTTGTTGCCGTTGTCATTCCGCCTCCCCCGGACCTGGCGGTCCCGCCAGTCGCGCGGTTGTCTGTCCCGGTCGTTCTGGCGGTCCCGATCATCCAACCGTTTTTGGCGCCCATCCCGGTCGCCCCTGCCCCGCCCGTCGCGCCCGTCACGACCGTCGCGTCCGTCACGCCCATCGCTCCTGTCGTTGCCCCTCCTCCCGCCCCTCTGGCTGTTGTTCCTGCGCCCGTCACGCTGCTGTGCCCGATCCTCGCGTTGTTTCCGGTCCCCGTAGCGGTCACGGTCGCGCTCACGCCGCGGCGCTTTTTCCGAATCCCGAGTTTTTTCCACCTCCTCGCGTGTGGTATTCCGGCGGTGAGCCTCCACCACCGTCTCGATGGATGTCTGGAACGGGTTGACAGGTTCCTGCGTGTGGGGGTGTGGTGCGTTGGGTGGCGCTGTTGTCTGAGGGCGGAGGGCGATGCACACACACAACCGCCCCTTGCTCCCCTCCACGCACAACCGTGATACCCCTAGCACACGCCACAGCCCGGTTGGACGGGTCGCACGCAGTGCAGGTAACTAACCCAAACTTCCCCCACACCCCGATCCCATCATGCAAACACCAGCACCAACCCTCGGCATACCACAGGTGCTGCAGCGGCGCCACCACCTCCGCCACGTCCGCGCTGGAAAGTCAGCTTCCCGTCCTGGTTCTTAGAGATCGTCAGCTTGGGGCCGCCCTTACGCTTCTTCCCACCGCCGCCACCTGCGCGCTCCTCTACATGCCGCGAAATCACAGCCGATGACGAAGGTGACGCCCCATCGCCTTTCTCGAAGAACAGAGGCATCACAACCCCACCTGTATTGCCCCGAAAGGGGGGGGGGGGATCGGGGGGAGTGTTGTTGATAGTCAAGGACAAAGGCAATTCTCCCAACACCCCTCTGCCCTACTTATTTGTAGCCACGACACCGGATATGCTGCAAGCTAGATGGGGCGGGGTGGGTGGGGCGGGTGGGCACCCCCATCCCACCCTCCCGACAATGCTGTGGCAGCAACTTTGTTTCTCCTGCGCGACCTGCAGGCCAACACTGGAAGCGGGGGTGGGGTGGGTGGGTGAGGGTGGTGACAAGGACCAAACTGCCTTTGCCTGTCGTCATCACGTCAATGCACCCAGGGTGACGGGGGACGGTTGGGTTAACAAAAATGCAGCTGCATCACGAAGCGATATTACAACGTGACAACAACCCTACAGCTGCGGAACAGTTTGTTGGAACGCAGCCCCTGGCCCGACCCCTTGTAGGTTGCACATCACTCCCGCACCGACGAAGAGGTGCAGGTGGGAGAGCGGGGGGGAGTTTGATTGTTGAGAGTGAATGGAAAAGCAAGTCTCCGAGCACCTTGCAGGTGGGAGAGGGTGGTCGCAAGATCCGGCTCGAGGCAGACAGTTTCGCCAAAGTTGGATCCTCCGAACTGATGAAAAGAAGCAATAAAAGGACAAGAGACAAGCCACAGAGGGGAAACGTTTCGCTACCATGCGTCTCACTTGGGTTTGGTCGCGGCGTTCAGAGCCTCCACACCACCACGTCTGTGTGAAGGCGAGGGGGTGCGGAGCACGGGCGAGTGAGTGAGTCCTGACAAGCGGCACGTTCCTCCCTAACTTCGCAGGCTGTAAAAAAACATGACAAATGGCGCGATCACCTCGGGGTTCTGTGCCAGTTCCAGGGGGTTCCATGATCACGCCAACGAAGGCAAATGAAGCGAGATGGTATCCCCTGTGAACACATTGTGCACGGATCAGTCTGTGAGGGAAGGGGAAGTCGCAGTCACGTGGATTGTTGTCTGGAAAGGATCCCTGCGCTCGAAGCCGTTGATCGTTGCCACCTCCATGCGAGCTTCGCACCCTCAGGGAGTCGTGATTTTGGAATACAGAATACGTCTGCCGGTTTGCTTGAAAAAAAACATCTACAGATCTGGCTGTGGCCTTTGCTGCATCCAGGGAAGGAGGTTCCATAAAAGACCGCTGGTGAACATCCGAAACCACGCAATCTGACTGCCACTCTGAATACAAGAGCGGGTCTTGTACCCCCTCCAACGCTTCTGACCAAGTAATCCTGTGTCTTTGTGTCCAGCCACACTCATTCCCCCCTCCTCTTATTTTCTCCCAACACGGTACTTGTCAGGCGGAAATGCAGCGATAGGGAAAGTGCTAGGTGCTTGCCGCCACACGTAGTCTTATGCGCCTGCCAATCACACCAACTCTTCCGCAGGCAAAGTTTTCTGTGCGTGTCGTGCGATCAACGGAAATTTATCTCGCTTTGCCACAGAGGATAGATTACTGCATTATTTCGTTTCATCCTCATTCTGGGAGACCGAGCCTATGTCTCGGGACAGTGAGGGGTGTAGGGGGTGCGATGTACCTCAGCGGGTAATGTGGCATCGGAATCCATCGGATTTCAGCATCTTTCGGGGCTAAAAGGTGAGTTTTTATCCCACCAAGGTCTGTTGGATCACTGTAAAGGAAATTGCCAATGCCGAAGAACACGCGGTGCCAATCAGAGCATCGGGGCCCGGAGAGCGAAAGTCAAGGGAGCAATCGCTCAGGGGAGCAGGGGGTCCCGAGAAGCTGCTGTGAACAGACTGGGTGTGGCACAAAGTGGCAAAATAACTCGGGATGAAATAATCTGGTTCGGGGAGGGGGACGTCTAAGCAGGGGCTTAGCTTGGATTTTGGGGTTGGGGCCGAAACTCGGTCAGACTCGGTCACAGTACACGCGCAGTTGATTTGCTCCCCACCACCTGGTTCACCCAGAATTTGACGTTGCTGCCTTCCCGGTTCCCCCCCTTCTTATCTGGAACACCAGCTCAGCAACCAGGTTTGCAGCCTCAACCTGGGGTTGCTTTGTTGCCTTTGTAGGTGTGCATTGGCAGCTTCCCGCCAGTGGCGGATGCAGTCTCGGCAGCGCAGATAGTCCTGAAGTGGGCTGAAAAAGAGCTTTGTTGGTGCTTCCGTGAAATTTTCCATATACCTCGGGTACCCGGAGAGAATGTCACCCCCCCCTCGGCCTCCGCTTGGGCTCCAACGGCCACCCTGTACAGAGGGTGGGACGGTAGCGGCTGGGAAGAATGTCACCCCCCCTCGGCCCTGGGCCCTCGAGGGGGGTGACATTCTCTCGGGGTACCCTGGGACCTCGCAAGAGTGGCTTCGGGGATACCCTGTGAATCTTCGCGACATTCCACTCCACAAAGTACATTTGCAAGGCTTTCGCTGCTCAGTTGGCGAAGCCTGGTGGAGACAAGGCAGTGCTTGGAAAACAAGCGTTCAACAGAAGCAGTGCCCAGCCGAAGCATAGATGCAAGCTGGAGTAGCTTGCATGTTGCTGGGTACGTGAGAGCGAGGTTTCCCGAGGTAAACCGCTGAATAACCTCCTGCAGACACCCGGGCACCTTGCAGAAGGGCAGTCTTGTGCGCCTGTGCCCACTTCGGTGGGTGTGCTGGGGCATTGAAGTCCGGGCAAGGGTACGCGCCAGTGATCCCCGGGAGAGGTGCCAGGTAATGGTCAGCGATGTAGCCCAGAGCCTCCTGCACCTGCGTGCCCACCATGTTGCCGGGAGACGGAATTCAAGACTGCTGACGTTATTCTTACGCTAGCGACGAATACGGGACAGAAGGAGAATGGGGTGTTCGCGTTCGCTCGCACGCGTGCTTCACCTCCTGTGCTGCTGCACCCCAAGAAAAATCCGCTTTTTCCCCCGAAAATTTATACTTTTTTTTTGTTTTTTGAGCTGACCGAGTTTTTTTCCGGGTTTGGCTGAAACTCGGTCAGCTGACCGAGTTTACCCCCCCAAGCTAAGCCTCTGCGTCTAAGCATATGTGATTCATGTCTAGTGCAGGTCGGGAGGCGGCGACGAGCGAACCTTCACCATTGTTTTTATCGCGCACCCCACCGGTGTGTTGTGCGTTTCTGCTGCGATACCGATAGCTGTCGTTTTGGTTTGCGGGTTTACAGTGGGTCTGCCACCCCTTGAGGTCGGATAGATCGCCCACACGATTCATCTGTGAGAAATGCAGGACACAGGTTATGTCTCACGCGTCGCACAATGCACCCTGCCCAGTTGCTCGAATCACCACCCACACTGAGTTCGACAAACACATGCCGTGACTTCACCTCAAACAGAGGCAGGATGTGTCGCGTGTACCAGAGACTCGTTCATCTCACTCAGGGGCAGGGGGGCATCTTTGGCATCAGCCTGCAATGAGGGGGGGGGCGTGACGCAGGCGCAACGCCACAAACGAAAACACCGCGACACCAAGTACAGCCAGGAGGGATGCAACACGCGCCCACACCCACCACTTCACGGGCCAACCACCGCCGCCCCCACCACCCGCAGCCGGCGCGACAGGAGCTGGGGTGGGTGTGCCTGCGTCTATGCCACCAGCAGGAGTAGCGGATGTTGTGAGAGGCGCAGCTGTCGGAGGAGTGTGCGTCTCAGGTGCAGATGTCGGTGGCGACACAGTGTCCGGGTACCACCTCTCGGCCAGGCAGTACACGGAAGTGTTGCCAGCGATGCAGCCATCGCCGCAGTCCGGAGCCTTCCTGCCGTAACAGGCAGTGCCACAGTGTGTATCCCACCACTCACACCCAGCCAGGGCGGAGCAGCGGGACACATCGGTGACCATCTCGCACTTTGTGCGTCCGCACGACCCACTGCCGCCGTTCCCGGCAGGATCCCAGCCACAGAAAGCCGCCTCGCAGTTGACCTCTTCAAACAATGAGTAGTTCTCCTCACACCAGGGGCGACTTCCTTTAGCATCCCCGTACCAGGCACAACCCGCACCGATCTCGACACACATCGTCTTGTTGTGCAGCAGAGAGCAGTCAGCAGTCAGGGTGGGTGCAGTTTGTTCACACGTCTGGGCCACTTCGTCGTACCCGCACGCCACAACCACACCAAGATGGTCCGTGTAGTGTTCACCCGCACACGCTGCAGGCTGCCCGTCCAGCTTCCTGCACGCACTGCGGCACTCATCCGCTGTCGTGTTGAACTCGCAGATGAACCTGGGACAACCCGCCTGCCATGCGCGCCATCCTGTGCAATTCGATGGGGCAGTCTGACCAGTCTCACACCGCGGCTGCCCTGTGGTGGGAATGAACCAGTGGCACCGTGCGTCAGCATGGCACGGCCCCTCGGTACTGATGAGAGGACACGGCGACCGGCACAGCCCCTTCCCGTCGCCAGCAGCGTCTTCCTGCCAGTCGCAGGTCGCAGGGCAGTCTGCTGCTGAGGTGTGTGACGCAGCCATGCACGGGTCATCCTCACACTCCCCACCCTCACCGATCCACGGCTGCTCCCACCGACACCGTGCGTCGGCACGGCACGCTCCCTCGGTGGTGATGGCCGTGCATGGCGACCCCTGCTGTACAGCTGCAGTCGCTGTGCAGCATGTCAGCAGTGCATACGTCACCATCCACACACGCCCAACCATTTTGTATGTTTGCAGCACCCACTGGCGCTGATCTGTGTGATGGCGTGTCGTCCGCTCAGCAGCAAGGCGAGCCCCCACAGAAACGTGGATCAAGTGGGATGTGTGGCGTGCCCCCACCCCCCTTACACACGCTGATCCCTGTGCACTCTCTTCTGCACCCTGTTTCACACGACACGTGAGGCAGCAAACAGGCAGGACAAACAACTGGAGCAAAAACGCAAGATTGACACTTGTGGGCGCAATTTCGAAACAGACATCTGTGGATGTCCGGGGGGGGCCCCGGGGAGGGGGGCAGCTAGTTGCATACAACTCGCAGTAGCTCAAACTTAAGACCGCAGAAAGCCCCCTCGGAAGCAGCAGGCAGATGAGTGTGTGTGGCAGGCTGTGCCAGTATCTCACACAGAGAAGTGCAGATGCCCGTCCAGGAAGGGCCGTTCACGCTCCAGAGGACAGCGGTGCAGTGCTTGGAACGTGTGCCCCTTCGTCCCCCCGCCGCTGGTTCTGCCTACTACAGCATGTCAGGCTCTCGCAATTTCAGCAGCTGAATGGGTTCAATGCCCACTGAAATTAGAGCCTCCATGGACGATCGCCAGCTATTTTCGGTTTGTTCTCGGACCCCGCACTCTCGGGCACACAACGCAGTTGGTAGATCTCGGGTGTATTCCAGCGAGTCGACCGACCGACGATCCAAACTGCCGACTCGTCGGAAGGCAGTACGAACGCTTTGCAAGTACACGACACTGTCGTCGGGGCCCCGACTCGTGTCAAGTACACGACACTGCCCCGACACTGTCCAATGAGCCCTGTGGGCGCGTCTGCGCTCAAAAACTGCGAAGATGTCCACCAGACGCGGACCCTCTAAGTGGTCCCGTATCGAGGTCAGGCGCATTGGCAGCATATTCATATGGTAGATAAGTCTCGGAAACGACTGGAAAGACGAGTCGGGCGTCGCGTGCAAGACGACGTTTCCAGGCCGCAGTTCACTCCTTCGCGACCACTCCGGACGACCCTTGCACGCTGACCCAATTTATAAGATTATAATTCCGCCGCAAACCCCGTCCTGCTGCTGCTTAAACTTCCCCGAGGCAGGCCTGTACGGAAGGGCGGGGTGCCGGCGGGGTGAGAGCCGCTTGAGGGCAGCCGGGACACAAGGCCCCTCCGGCGGGGGAACGGGCATCACATGGGGCCCGTGTGGAGATCGAATTGCGGGATCACCTCCTTCACCCCCTCCATTGCCGCAAGGTAGCCGATGTCATCGAGGTGGACGGGCGCAATGAACGTGGGGAACGACGCTCCGTGTTCGTCGGGGAGGTGCTGCAACTCCACTGTGTCTTTCAAGCGGTTTCGCAGGTCGAGAAACTCTGTCACCTGATTCTGGACAGCATCCCGCTCGTGGAGGTGGACGTATTTGTGCATCCGGATCACGAAGAGTTGGTTTTCCCAGTCCTCATCCTCCTCCTGTCCAAGCGAAGGCGTTGCTGCCAGGATCAGGCAAATCACGGCGCACCACACCACAGCAACCGCCTCGCAACGCATGGCAGCTGCCATCCCCAGCGTGTGTAATCCTGCTGTGCTGAGAGGTGGCATTCGAGGGGGAGGGGGGGCAGTGGGCCTCCGTCATTACCTGGGGAAGTGTTGCAGCAGCAGACCCCACCCACTCGAATGCGCTTGCCGCATGCTGACGCAGTGCTGGTGGTGGGGGGTGGGGGGTGAGGGCGAGCAGCGGGTGTGTTTGTACGACATCAGCCAGGGTCGCACAGGCACCGGCGTGGCATATCCACTGCCGAAATGCGGAAGAAACATAAAACGGGAGGGGGCGGGGGGGCGAATCAACGCCGGGAAACAGACTAGGGAAGGTGAGGGGTGGGGGAGGGCAGGGAGAGGGTGTGCAATTTTTTTTAAAAAGGACTCCCGACGTAAAGCCACGCTACCGGATCAGTAGCGGACTGCCGGCTTCGCCCCTGCCATTCTTTGGCAGTTTGGGTGCACAGTGATGATACTTATACCATTCGAACCGAAGTCGTCGGGTTGATGCGCAGTGCACATTTGGATGATGCCGGTGTTATGGATCTATGCTCGCACAGCTGCGAGTAGTATCTGCGCCTTGCTCTGCACTTCTTCTTTGTTGTTGTGCATTTTTACGCTGACGCTTCCATCCATTGAAGAGTGCGGAAAGTCACAACACCATTCAGCAGCGATCTCAGCCTGTATTTTTGGTCGTTGATGGTTATTGACGCTTCGACACACAAAAACCTGAAAAGTGTCACTTCAGCTCCGCCGCTATTCCTCGACTACTTGGCACTTCATGCGATGCATTGACGCTTTCACACACACATACAAAAGTTAATTGGTGGGAGACTTTCTGCTCACACGAATCTGCGAGAAATAAAGGTGGCGGCTTTATTGAGCTCTGCCAATTTTCCGCGAGCTGTTGCTTCTTCGAGGGGATGGGGGGGAGGGGGGTATAGTTGTTTCGTGCATACACAAGAGCTGCATCGAGCGCGGTTGCCCTATGCAGCCCCCCCCCCCCCCTCTGGGTTGGCAAAGCGCGTTGCGATGCAAGATTCCTTTCACACCGCGCAATGCCAAAGAGGAGTGCGTGAGGGGTGGACGGGGTGCTTGGGACATTGTGTGTGTTCCTTGGGTTGTTAGGTGTGCAGATCATGGGGTTTCTGGCACGACTCGGCTACCGCTACGGGAAAAAACAGGGGGCCAGGCACTGCGGGCGACGTCGCGCCCCACAACGAGCGAGGGCAAAACCGATGCGGATCATTCTGATCATTTTTTGCTGGGGGTATTGCCCCGCCCCACTCACGAAGATATAGAAAATCGTACTCCTTTCGCTGGATTGTGGACACCTTGTCCAGCAACTGTGGAGAACAGTTCCGGACCACTTTTTGTTGAGCGCACACTTGCTGTCTCAAGGCTGTGTTGAGGCCCTGTGAAGTGGCATGAAGGTGCTAATCCAAAGCTTCAGTCGTACGATTTCCTTCGTTACTTCGCGACTTCGCTACGCTTCGTCGCTGGTAACTAGTAGAGGAAAAAAATGCGTGACAAAAAAAACAGATCCACCACCACCACCGCACCACGATGGTGACTATGAAGGTGGCGCAAAGAAGGGCAACGGCACGTCAGGCGTGAGTTCCCAAAAACAAATATGCCACCTCCCCCCCCCGCCACTTTCGGGAGGCGACACCCCAGAGATAGAACGTCAAACGAAAAGAATCTGTTTTGCAGAGGCGCGTCCACACTGCATGTGTGCACGAGAGCTCCTCCCCTCTCTGCCTCTGGTGAGCTGCGGCAGGCCAGGTGGTGGCGGGACACCGACCACCCAGACCGCTGTGCGTGTTAGGGCATGTTGGGTATCGGAAACTCTCATGCGCCACAAAGCTTTCGGCGGGCCTCGCGGGGCTTTTGACGGGCCATGAAGAAAGAAAAAAACAAACAAACTACAGCGGGCGGAGGGGGGGGGGGGGTAGGGGGGGGTCACTGCACCCAAAAAAGCCTGTACATAGGCCAAATTTTGAGAATCGAGTTTTTGACCCTAAAAAGGTGATTCTGCTGGCAGAAAGTGCCCAATATGTTCCGGAAACTCATTTCCGCCCACTCCCAGGGGGTGGTATGGCCCCGACGATGCCGTTTTTGTCGATGAAAATTTTTGTGACACAACTTGTACCTGGACTGCACCCCACAGGGCACGTCAACCAGAGCAAACACACCTCAACCTGCCAGAGGCACAGAAGAGCTGGTGTTGTTGGTTTTCCTGAACCCGAATGGGTTCTCGGTGCCCTCCAGAGGTCAAAAGTCAAGCCAAAATGAGGTGCGAGCACAAGAATTGTTGTGGGAGAACCATGGTACAGATCGTGTCACATATTTAGGGTGTTCCAGGGGAGCTCTCAGCAACTGAGCTGCGACACGGCGCATCCTTTCCCAGGGAGCGCGTCCTCAGAGTACTCTCGTCATGCCGTCGATCTGAAGTCGGGGCTGGAGGCGGAGACGGGCAAGCTTGCGCTTCTGCTGATTCTGCTGTGCGTACCTCTGGCCCTTTGTACTCGTGCCTGCTGGACCAGGTGCCTGTTCCAGTCAGCTGCCTCCCCGTCAGAGGAGGCAGTGTAGGGACTCTCGCGTCGCGCCCCTGTGCCACATGATCACAGGCATGGCACCACACCCGAGGACGCGCTCCCTGGCAACGGATGCGCCGTGCCGCAGACCCAGCTGCTGAGAGCTCCCCTGGAACACCCTCAAAATGTGACACGATCTGTACCATGGTTCTCCCACAACAATTCTTGTGCTCGCACCTCATTTTGGCTTGACTTTTGACCTCTGGAGGGCACCGAGAACCCATTCGGGTTCAGGAAAACCAACAACACCAGCTCTTCTGTGCCTCTGGCAGGTTGAGGTGTGTTTGCTCTGGTTGACGTGCCCTGTGGGGTGCAGTCCAGGTACAAGTTGTGTCACAAAAAATTTCATCGACAAAAACGGCATCGTCGGGGCCATACCACCCCCTGGGAGTGGGCGGAAATGAGTTTCCGGAACATATTGGGCACTTTCTGTCAGCAGAATCGCCTTTTTAGGGTCAAAAAATCGATTCCCAAAATTTGGCCTATGTTTGACCCAGTGACCCCCCCCTAGGGCAGTGGTGGCTGCGTACGCGTACGCAGCGTGATTTTCAAAAAGTGCGTACGGCGTACGCGTACGCGTACGCGTACGGCGCTGCGTACGGCAGTCTATGGAGCACAGGAGACGGCCATGGCCGCACACCAAATCTGACAGTCGAACTCAGGTGTACCAGGGGCAGCCTTCGAGCCTTCCAGTCGGAAGTGGTACCTTTTGCAGTATGCTTGCGGGTGTACTTGCAGGTGTTGCGAGTTATTCGCCACGTGCGCGGCAAGCAACCATCTGTGAAAGACAAGAGCAAAGGCCAGGGCCCAGCCACCCGCTGGGTGGCCTACTGTGTGCTGAGAGACCTGGAATACCAGCCGTACGCAAAATCTGCGTACGCGTACGCAGCGCGATTTTCAGAAAGTGCGTACGGCGTACGCGTACGCGTACCGTACGGCCGTACGCTGCCACCACTGCCCTAGGGGGGGGGGGGGGGGTGCAGACAAGCGGGGCAGCACAATGCACAGAGAGCGAAGCCATCCCGCCTCCCCGAGACAATGCTGGCTGCATGGTGAACTGGATGTGACTGGGGCCAACCCGTCATGCATTTTCAACAGGCTCGCTCGTCTGTGCAGGGGGCTTCCCGAGGTTGGGCTTCCCGCCCTGCCTGCAGAGGTAGACGGCTGCGGCAACCAGCAGCGCAGCACCGACAACGCTGCCCACCACGATGCCTGCAATGGCACCGTCTGACAGCGCGTCGTCATCGCTGCTGGTGGTGGGGCTCGGGGGGCTCGGGGCTGTGGTGAGTGGGACGTCTGTGTTGACGCATGCGAATGTGTCTGCTGCCACGGTGTGGCCCGCAGTGCATGCCAGCATGACGCAGGCCCCGTCGCGCAGGTCTGCCGCAAGGGCATGTTCGCCGGTGCATCCGTTCATGCGCTGCAGCCACTCGAGAGCGACAGAGGCAGGGACAAGGCGGCCCAATGTCGTTTGGGGGTTCTGCTCTGCCTGGTGCTCGATGTACTGTGCTGTCATCACCTCCGGGGGCATCAGCACCCCGGCGTACATGTTTGCCCCGGTGAGACTCACCTCGACCACGAATGCGCCCTTCCCGTCATCCACACCGCCGCCGCAGACGGTGGAGGATACCTCAGCGGCTGTGGAGCTGCTGTGGAGCAGCATTGCCTGCACCACGGCTGCCACCTCCTGCAACCCTGTGCTCCAGATGGTGACGTCGCAGGGACCGTCCAGCTGGAATACGATGCGCAGAACGCCGTCGGCCTCGCGTGCTTCGGGGACGCACGTGTAGGCCTTCAGCGACGGGTTGGTGCGGTGTGCGGGGTGGAGGTACCCCGAGGAGCAGTCACACCTGCCCTGGGCGCATGTCGCCTCCGTGTCGCCAAACAGCCTGCAGTCGCTGTCGGCCTTGCACCACAGAGGGTAGCGCAGGGCCATGGGTGCTGGTGTCGGCATCGCTGTCGGCTGCGCAGGCACACGGGTAGGAGGCGCGGGGGTCACTGGCGCTTCCGACAGGGGCAACGAAGGCGTTGCCGTGTGGGTGTCGCTGTCAAAGCATTCGGCATTCACCCACACCGTGGAGTCCTGGTTGCCGGGCACGTCCGAAAGCAGGTGGTGGGGGAGCAGACGCACTGTCCCGAAGTCACCCGACATGAACACCTTCTGGGGCCGCGCCTCCTGTGCATTCTGTGCTGCGGACCAGAGGACCGTGGGGGGGTCGAACACGTTGGGCTGCACGACCTGCGCCTGCGCGTACTCCGACACCATGCGCATATTGATCAACCGGATGGACATGCGCTGCGTGCTGTTCCGGCACTGGAAGGGGAAGCACAAGGCGTCCTGCTTGTGCTCGCGCGGCATTTCCAGCAGCTCGTATTTGGGACCGGGGCCCCTCACGAGAGTGGGGCTGAGGATGTTGCGACACAACGGGTAGGATCCTGCCTCCACACTCCGCACCTCTCCGACACGCGCAACGCACTGCCGCCGTGCTGTGAACCCAAAGCTCCCGTCCTTCGTGGAGGTAGCAACCACACGCAGGATCAGCGACCCCCCTGCCGCCGTGTTGGACACAGACCACATGCGCTGCCACGGCCAGGTGCCATGTGCCGAGGTGTTCAGCACATCCAGCAAATGGGTCGCCTGCAGCCCGCGTGCAGCCCAAACTTCAATGACAAGCGACCCGCTGTCAGTGGTGTGCACCGGGTCAGTATTGTATTCGTCGAAATGAATCCCGACAATTTCATCCGCACTGCACGCGTCGACAGTCACGCAGTCCGTGCCCTGCAGTGAGCCCCACTGCGCAAGGCTGTTGCCCATGGCACGGCTGCGCATGCACCCCACCCCGGTGACGGGGCTGGTGGGGGCAGGGAGGGCGGGCAGCGCAGCACCGCACTGCCACGAGAACTTCATGCCGGGGAACACTTCGACGTACGACCTCGTCTTGATGGACACCACGGCCTTCCCGTCGAAAAGGGGGCCAATCTGATCCGCCACGCTGCCCTCTGAGTAGGTGCCGTTCATCGGGCCCGTCCCAGCGTAGTTGCGCAGGTAGTCCCCATTCCCGTCCCGCACATACAGAGACGAGTCCCCGACGTTGACGGACTCCCACCGGATCCACAGATGCTCGCCTGCCGCACAGTGCATCACCCAGCAGTGCCTGTCGTGCAGCGGCACGCCGTACGGGTGCACGTAGTCAACATCCCCATGGCGTGCGTTGCTCTCGTCGACAGTGCCGCAGACAGACAGCTCGTCATGAGTCCTGATCCGCTTGAGCTCGGGTGTAGTGCCGCACTGCCAGCGGAAGGACACCTCCACACGCGAGATGGGCCTGTGCGCTGCCTGGAAGTTGATGATCACCCCAACAGAGGGCGTGGGCAGGGTCACCACCGCAGGCCACGACCTGCGCCGCGGATCCCATTCCACGCGCGGGGACGCGAACTCGAACAGCTCTGCGATCGTCAGTATCGAA
Organism: Rhynchopus euleeides; assembly: GCA_963210315.1. Lineage (NCBI taxonomy): Eukaryota > Euglenozoa > Diplonemea > Diplonemida > Diplonemidae > Rhynchopus > Rhynchopus euleeides. The sequence continues at coordinate 1,213,160 of OY723311.1, read as the reverse complement.
CCCTCGTCACTCAGCGCAGCCTTGTCGAGCGCCACCTGCACGGACTCGCCCTCGTTGCACTGCATGATGAACACCATCTCTTCCGGCACCTCATGCAGGCTCAGTGACTGCTTGCCAGACCGCCCTTCCAGATGGGTGCGGTTGCCCGTACCGATGGGCGTGAAGAGCTTGTCCACCGCAGGCAGTGCAGATGACAGGGTGCTGGTCACATAGTGGAAGCTGCTGTAGTAACTGGAGGTGGGCTGCACCTCTGCGGCCTCCAGCATGATGACGCCCACCCACCCCTCGGTGAAGGTAGCACGGACCATCACGCCGTTGTCCAGCGCCCGCCAGTCCAGGGAACGCAGGTTGTCAGTCCCGTTGAGGTACTCCCACACCGACAGCTCTGCCCCATACAGGTGGGGTGCACCGAGATACAGGCGCACCTCCTGTGCCTTTTGCGCCTCCGGCAGCACGCAGCACCAGGTCCCCACAAGATGCCCCCGCTCCGCAGGGAAGCACTCCTCAGCGACATCGGCACTCCAACACATGTGATTCAGATAGCCGGGCACCTGCGGCCGCAGCTGGGGCGGGGGCGTCACGTCAGGCGGGGCCCCGCATTGGAAGTGCAGCTCATACCCGGGGAAGAGAGCCCAGTCAGAGCCGACGCTCCGGATGTACAGTGTACGGTTCAGCAGAGGGATCATGTCCGTTGCATTCGGGCGGGGGTGCTCCTGAGTCGGGACCGCGAGAGGACCCGTGAAGTTGTACACTGCGTAAGGCTCGTCCAGAGGTGCGTCAGAGACATGGAGATACACGTTCGACTCGTATTCAGGCCCGCCGTAGTGGAACTTTGTCCACAGAATGTGGAGGTCAGGCTTGTCGTCCGGGCATGTTACCGTATACGTAAATATTTTGGAACGTAAATATTATGGAACGTAAATATTATGGAACGTAAATATTTTGGAACGCTGGTGGGTTGGCGTTCCAGATTTTTTTCGTTCCATAATATTTACAGGGCTTTCTGCGACTCGGGGACTTGGACCAGGTGATCGGACGGCATACAGAGTCCCTGACGGGACCTACTCGTGCACTTTTCGCGCGATTCCTGACGCAAGCCGTCCTCACCACCGAGTCCCCAACTGGCCCTGTAAATATTATGGAACGTAAATATTATGGAACGGACCGGCCAAAAATGGGCCCGTTCCATAATATTTACGTTCCATAATATTTACGTATACGGTATCTTGTAGCATGTGTTTAAGAACCTCTCGTTGACCACCCGCTTCAGGTAGCCGACACCCGAAACATCGCCTGCGCTGGCGCATTGCCGGTGGGTTACTGCCTGGGAGAGAGCCACCTGCAGGCAGACCAGCAGGGCAGTGGCGCACAAGGTGCGAGACATGTTGCGGGGGAGTACCACAAGGGGGCAGGGCTGTGTTGGGATTGACCCTGAAGGTGGTGGTGGAGTGGGGGGAGGTGGCAGTTGAAAGATGTGCTGACTGCCATGTTCAGATGAATAAGGGCCATGGGGGATTTCGGCGGTGCCCCCCCCCCCAGCTCCCGTGGCTGCAACTTCGGCGATTGTAGGAGAGAAGGGGGGGAAGGGGGACGACTGTGTCCCCTATTTACCCTGCCCGTTGTTGAGAATACTGCCCGACGATTCCCCGAAAGTCAAGCTTGCCGAAAGGGCGAAGCCTGCCCAAAAGACTCCACAAAGACATCGTTCAGACCGAGGTTGGAGTTGGAAAACTCCATCAACAGCTTGAACCCTGAAGAACCATGCAACACGGATGGATCGCGGATCCACAGGTTTTGCTCCATTTTGCTGAACTGCCCCACCGCCTGGCCGGGCGACACCAAGCGAGAACTAGAGGAAAGGATGGGACCGCTGGCTATGCACCGGCTTTGCTTCCTGCCGCCACACAGCGTGCAAAGCAACGGGGGATTCAAAAATGCGCCGTCACAGCTGGTGTGAAGCGGAAGCTGTCACACAGGCCCGGCACGGCATGCTAACCCTGTGAGAACACAGCCTGATTGTATGGCATTCTCTGGAAAGACTCGTTGTACCCTCCTGCTCGTTCAAGTGGAGCAGGCCGGACGATGACGACACACTGCCACAGAAACAACAAAATGGGCTAAAGGGGGGCATCCACCCTTGCCTCCAGCATTCTGTAGAGGCGAATCGCTTTTCTGCACTTCTGGGCGAGAAATCCAAAAAGAACAGGGGGGGTCCTGTCACCGGAGAGCTGATCCCATTGCTGTTGCCCAAAATCGGGCAGAAAAAGACGAGCAAAAAAGACGTTATGTAGCGGAACCGTGTGGGATGGTGCTCCTGTGGGCCTACTGCACGCAAAACCCCGCACCACGACACCAAGGCTTGTCTGGCAGCATAGATCACGATTCTTGATCGAAGAACCAGCGCTTCAGCACGTCCTGCAACACTCCTTTCCGAATGGGCTGTGAAGGGTGTGTATTTCACCACGCCAGGCGAGCTGGTGCGCCGAAGCCGCAAGGCATCAATGGCAAAAGCGAGGGGGTGGACAAGAGATATGCACGGCACAGCTGGCCTCCCTGGGATACCTTTGTCACGTAGTCATCCATCCCAGCATCAAGACACTCAGACCTCGTGTGTGGAAGCGCGTCGGCAGTGAGGGCGACGATTGGAATCTGCTCGGGACAGTGGCGGTGGGGGGTATTGGCATGAAACTGGCATCCACACAGGGCACCCCGCCCTGCAGCCCGAGCGTGGGAGAGTGGTGAGGCGAAGGGAGTCCCAATCCCACTGTTTGTGCGTGAACATACGCGTGGACCCTGCAGCTTGCCGTTAGCCTCCATCTCACGGATCAGCTTCGAGGCACCGTATCCGTCAAGCTCTGGCATGTGGCAGTCTGTGAGTCGTGGACGTGTTGGTGGTTGGATGCAAAATCGTACTCTTTTCGCTTTATTATAGACACCCTGTCCAGCAACTGTGGGAGAACAGTTCGGACTGCTTTCTTGTTGAGGCCCTGTGAAGTGGCATGAAGGTGCTAATCAAAAAGGTTCAGTCGTACAATTTCCTTCGTGACTTCGCGACTTCGCTACGCTTCGTCGCTCGTAACTAGTACAAAAAACTGTTCAAATCGTCCACCCTGCCAGACAGACGGCGGCTGCATACCCATGAAGACCATGTCGTGCCGCTTGAGGATGAGCGCATCAATCGCTGTCTTGCCGTTGTCACATATGGTCGGCTGGATCCCAAACTGCCCCAGCTGCTTCTTGATGAGCATCTGATTCGTCGGGTTGTCCTCCGCCACCAGGAGCGACTTCCCCGAGGCAGCCGTGCCCCGGTTGGCCTCAGCCTTCGACACCTTCCGCTTGGGCGACCCGGTATCAGCATCAGACCGACGCTTCCGCGACACCTCCCCCAGCAGGCCTGCCAGGTGCATATGCTTCGGCGGCGCAGATATAACCTGCACTGTGTGCGCATGCTTCGCAAACTCCTCCGTTATCTTCGACTTATGCACCATCTGCGATATGATGCACACCGTATGCGTCCCCCCTGTGGCGCACGCCTCCACACGCTCCACGACATCCCGAATCTCCGTAACCCCTGCGTTGGGCAGGGTGCTCTGATCAATCACAATCAGCCCCTTCACCTTCCCCTCAGGGCCTTTCTGGGGCACCTCCTTCAGACAGGCGCACAGCGCCTCGACACTTTCAAATGTCCGACACTCCGCCTTGAATATATTGAAGTACGCCGACAGAACATCGAGCTGACACTGCTTGGCAGAAACAATCAGCACCGGGATTGATTTTTCTATCGGGAAGGCCTTCCTGAGCCCCTCGCCGAGAGGCGAGCACCCCTCCTGGTGCCTGAAGGGGAGGACGACGGAGAAGGACGAGCCTTTCCCCACCTCGCTGTCGACGAAGATATCCCCCCCCATCACCTCCACGAGCTGCTTGCAGATGGAGAGGCCCAGGCCACTCCCGCCATACTGCCGCGTGGTGCCGGCTGACGCCTGGTGGAACGGCAGGAAGAGCAGGTGGTGCTTCTCCCTGGGGATGCCTATCCCTGTGTCGCGCACCTCCATCTCCACGAGAGTGCTGGTGGTCTCATCCAGAGAGCCGTTGACCCGCTGTTTGGAGCGCTGCCTGGAGAGGGCTGTTGAGAGCACTTCGTCCTCCTCCGGGCCGACGGATTCGCAGAGGGACTTCTTCCGGCGGACCAGCTTCCGAGATGTCGCAAACACCCTGACAAGAATCTCGCCAGAGTCTGGGGTGAACTTCACGGCGTTGCCCAGGAGATTGATGAGGACCTGCTTCAGGCGGAAGGCATCGCCAATCACGTCGACGTGGAGCTCTGCAGAAATGTCGAGGTGGACAGAGATGCTCTTTGGTTCCGCCTTCCCCCTGACAACGTCGATTGTGGATTCGGTGAGGTCCACTAGGCTCATCCCACTCATATCCAGCTCCATCTTGCCCGACTCGAGCCTGCCGAAGTCGAGGATGTCGTTGATAATCGCGAGGAGCGATTCCCCGCAGTTTTTAATGGTTGTGACCATCTCCTCCTGCTCCCTGTCGAGGTTGGTGGTCTGCTCCAGCAGCTCCGTCATCCCGATCACCCCGCTCATGGGGGTCCGGATCTCGTGCGACATCGCCATCAGGAAGTTCGCCTTTGCATCCGCAGCCTGTTTCGCCTTGTCCCGGAGGCGGACCAGCTCCTTGTTCTTCTCCCTCACAAGCGCCCCTTCGCGCAGCTCGTCGTAGAGAAGCAGGTTGTTCAGCGAGATCCCGACAAACGTGGAGAAGGTCGCCGCCAAACTGCAGTCCTCCTCGTTGAAGGGGTGCCCGTTGTTCTTATTGATATACTGCATCACGCCGATGACGAGCCCCTGCCGGGAGGAGACCCTGATGGGAACGCACAGCACCGATTTTGTCGCAAACCCGGTCACCCTGTCAAACTCCGAGTTGAAGAGGGGTGACGAATAGACGTCGTCTATATTGAGAACCTCGCCGGTCTTCGCGACGGTGCCAGCCAGCCCCACCCCGACGGGGAGCCGGATGACGTTATCGCCACGCGTGGCCATCTCAGAGTCGGTTAGGATACTCCACAGTTCCTTCTTCTCCTCGTCAAGGAGGAAGACAGAGGCGCGCTCCACAGTGAGAACCTGCCTTGCGCGCGTCATGATCTTCTCCATCATCTGGCCCAGGTCGACCTGCACGTCGCTGATCTCCTTGCTGACCTCCAGGAGTGTCGATGTCTTATAGCTTTCGTTCTCCAGCTGCTGGCAGTAGTGTGAGTTGGACAGCAGCACACCCGCCTGTTTCCCCAGGAGTGCCAGAATCGTCTCATCCTCCGCCGTGAAGGTGCCCCCCTCTTTGTTAATCGCCTCGATCACAGCGAACACGCCTGCCGAAGATGCGGCGCGGGCGTTTTTGGTGTTCTGGCGGAACTCCGAGCGGGTTATGGGGTACACCAGCAGATTCCGCGTTGTATACCCCGTCTTCTTATCGACATCTTTGTTGAACCTCGGGTCGTCGTAGGCATTTGGGATGTTGAGAATCGATCCGTTCAGAGCGGCATGCCCCACAAGACTCTTGTCCATCGGAACCTTAATCCCGATGCCGTTGTCATCAAACGAGCGGACGAACGAGCCTTCAACGAGGAAAACGCTTGCCCTGTCACACTTCAGAACCGCACAGACCCCTGCGACAATGAGGTAATTCGACCTCACGACATCCGTCTCCTCACACAGCCTCGAGATAAGGCTGACGATATTGCTCAGCGTCCGCGTCGGCAGCGACGACAGCTTCGAGGGAACCCCCATCCCCCCCACCTGCGTGTGCAGCCGCTCCTCCTTCATCAGCTTGCACACCTCCCTGCGCGCCTCGCTCAGGGTGATCACGGCGCCCCGCTTCCCGCAGCCACCAACCCCTTCGGGCTGGGGACACTCCCCTTGGCCGTCGGACCCCTTATTCGACCCCTTCACCAGCATCGCCCTCCGCTGAAATGAAGCCGTCTGACACCGCACCGACGGGGTGAACACCGTGCCACCCTGCATATCACCTCCTCCTGCAGTCGGGGGCAACCCATTGCCGCTGCCGCTGCCGCTCCCTGTCCCTGCGGGTGCCCCCTCGTGGATGTTGGTGACGCTCCCGTTTTTCTTCAGAGCCCCCGAGGTGTTCGACGCGGTGTTGGAGCGCAGCATGCCCGGGATAAACCTGCCCCTCCGGAAGCTCTCCTGCAGCTCCTCCACATCGACGTGGGGCTTGTGGGCTTCATCCTCCGTCACATCAGTCTGGTTGTCAGGCGCGCTGTCGGGCGCCTGCACATCGGAGGTCAGAGCCAAATACCCCGCCCCATTCCTCGACTTCGCCACAGATGCACCGAAGGAGACGAAGGAGCTCAGCGAGTCAGAAGAGGATCGCCTCTCACTCCGCCCCTGTGGGATGAGCCGCGCCCCACATCCATTCCTCCCCAGCCTCGGAGAACTGGTCTCCCCGACGCTGAAATCCCCACTCCATTTAGGGTCCTTCCGCCCCTCCTCGTTGGTTGCAAGGGAGGTGTGGCGCAGCCCCCTCGGGCTCGCAGTCCCGTTGTGCCCCAGAAGCTTTTCCTCCGCACCTCCCCCCAGGTCAAACCGGGTCTGAGTCCCGGCGTGTGATTTGTTGACGCGGAACGACATGACATCGTGGCATGGCGGGGTTGCTGTCGCGTCGGACTGCCTGCTCCCGAAGCTCGCAAAGTCGTTGTCGCCTGAGGACCCGCTGGGAGCCCCGCCGAAATCTGACGTCCCAGCCGTCACGTTGAAATCATCCGAGACAGACAGAACCTTTGAAATCTGCCGCTTCGTCTGCCCCGTGTCCCTTATCTTCACCGCAGGAACCCCCGACATCTCCACTGAGCCCTCGCTGCTGCTCAGCGAACACCCCTCTGGCTCGGGGCCCCTATACTCCCCACTGCGATGCCCTCCTCCTCCTCCTGCCACTGGGCTGTACTTCAGGGAGGGTGAGGAGCACAGCTCACCACCGCCGCCTGTTACGGAACCGCCCCACTCCCCCCCGGCCTCCGGGTGACAGCCGCAGCCGCAGCCGCAGAGGCAGGGGCAGCGCAGCATGCGGTGGTGGTAGCAGCCGCAGCCCTGAGCCGGCTCACACCCTTCGGGAAGCAGGGCGCGGCGTGCCGCAGCAGACCCGAGGAGGACGTGGTGGAGCCACGGGGCGGAGTGCCCCAGGAGGGCGGCCGCCACACACCCAAACGGGTAGAGGTGTTTCCGCGCGGAGTAGTCGCTGTCGGCGGATGTTAGGGCAACCCAAATGCTGGCGACACAAAGCGATGCCGCAGCCGACGCCGGGAGCCAGATGAGGTTCCTGTCGAGGAGGTGGAGCGACGTGACAGCCAGCACCGCTGCGTTGGAGGGGTGCTCCGCGGCAGCCGCTGCGCCCGAGAGAGAGGCAAACAGTGCCGCGGCAAGGAGCTGAGGTGCCCAGTGCCGGAGGGGCGCCTGCTGGGCGGCGGGGAGGAGCAGCAGTGCTGCGAAGGCGAGGCATGCCGCGGCGCATATCGCGGGGACCGCGCTGCGCGCCGCGGCGGAGCCGCGGCCCGCGGGGGTGGTGTGGATGTCCGACCACTCCTCCACAGCAAGCATCACGAAGAGGGCCAGAAATCCAACAGAAGCTGAGAAGCGCGACTCGCTGGCCTGCAGGCCCCTGGCGTGCCTCATCAGATCTGTCGCCCGGCAGCCCTGCCGCGGCGGTGCCGCGAGCCTGGCAGGCGCGGCGCCAGATCCGCACGAGATGTTGTCAGGCTGTGCCTCGACGTCCGGCAGGGAGGCCCTGGTGGTGGAGGCATTGCCCTTCCTCGAGTGCGCCTCGCTGGTTGCGAGGGGGAGGGGGACCGGGGGGTGCGGCGGGATGCTCTGCGAGGGGAGGGCGGGCTTCCCGAGGGGGGAGGACAGCGGGGATAGCTGTTGGTCCGGCGGGGGGTCGAACAGCCTCGGTTGGCTCCCCCTGGCGACCCGGGCCAGGTCGTTGGGTGAGGGGATGGTCTGAGTCTCCATATTCCTCCCGCCGGTTGGGCTCCGCCCCAGCGACCCCCTCGCGTAACGATTAGGGAGCCTGCGGCTCTGCTGGTTCGCAGCAGTGCGCTGCGAGTGGGTCCGGTGGGCGGGGGTGCCCTGAGCACCCCCCCACAGGGAAGCGGCAGACCCCCCTGAGGAGACCAGGGAGATGTTGCTCAGGAGCGAGGGGCTGGCAATGGCACCCGGCCTCGCGCCGGGGTGCGCTCTACCCTCCGCCAGCTCGACGTTCCGCTGTTGTTGGGCCTGAAGGGGTGTGGGGGGGAACCTTTGGAGAGGGGAGGGGGGGGGGGTTAGGGGGTCCGACTCCCTGTTTGTTCTAACGGAACCCTGTGTCCGAAAAAATATTTTTGGCATCTACCCGGCACCCCCGGGTGAGAACCACCTCAAAAATGTGTTCCCACACACCTGTGACCCCAAAACTGACCGAAAACTCGCCCTACAGCCCGAAAAATGCGGAAAAATGGGTGAAAAAGTGGGGTTCCCCCCTATTTCGCCATTTCAGGCAAAATGGCCATTTTTCGGGCTGTAGGGCCAAAAAATCGACGTCCTGGACCCACCTATAGCATACCTAGGGCCCAAAAATGGTTTTTGGGCCATTTCCAACCTATTCCGGGCACTTTTACCACATTTTTGGTGATTTTTTTGCTATTTTTCTGCTCAAAAACGTCGTTGGACCAACGTTGGACCCTCGTTGGACGCACTTTCGACCAGGTTCCAGGCCCGTATTTGGCCAAATATTGGTGAAAACCGCCGAAAAAGCACTCCGGGAGGTACAACAGTACCGAACTTCCGTCACAAAACTCACCCCACAACCCGAGAAATGCGAAGAAATCGGGATTTTCACCGATTTCGCCCTTCCAGGCATAATGGCCATTTTCAGGAAAATCACGCCAAAAAATCGAAAATGTCGACATCCTGGACCCACATATCGCACAACTGGGGCCCAAAAATGATTTTTGGGCCAATTCTAACCTGTTTTGGACACTTTTGCCACTTTTTTGGTGTACTTTTTGGTATTTTTATGTCCAAAAACAAGGTCGGACGTAAGTCGGACGTAGGTCGGACGCACTTCGCACAACGTTCTGGGCCCACAGTTTGGTCAAATAATGGGTGAAAACCCCCGAAAAAGTACCCTGGGAGGTCCAATGGTACCAAACTTCCATCACAACTGCACCACAATGCTCATAAATTTCGCAGGAACCCATTTCAAGATCACGCAGTTTTTCAAAGGGCGATATGGGCAGCTCTCCTTTTGAAAAACTGTGTGATTTTGAACTGGGTTCCTGCGAAATTTACGAGCATTGCGGTGCAGTTGTGGTGGAAGTTTGGTACCATTGGACCTCCCAGGGTACTTTTTCGGGGGTTTTCACCCATTATTTGACCAAACTGTGGGCCCAGAACGTTGTGCGAAGTGCGTCCGACCTACGTCCGACTTACGTCCGACCTTGTTTTTGGACATAAAAATACCAAAAAGTACACCAAAAAAGTGGCAAAAGTGTCCAAAACAGGTTAGAATTGGCCCAAAAATCATTTTTGGGCCCGAATGGTGCTATAGGTGGGTGTAAGATGGCGATTTTTTGGGGTTATTTTGGGTTTTTCCCCAAAAATGGCCATTTTGGCCACAATGGCCAAAACCCACTTTTTCACCATTTTTTCCGCATTTTTCGGACGCTGGGGTGTGTTTTCGGTCAGTTTTGGGGCCACATGTGTGTGGGAACACATTTTTGGGGTGTTTTCCATCCCGAGGTGCGGGGTAGATGCCCGAATATGCCAAAAAGTATTTTTTCGGACATTTTTTAAACAGGAGTCGGACCCCCTAGGGGGGGGGGGGGGGTGTTTTGGAGTAGTGATGATGTCCTGTTGGGTGGTTTCGGTGGGTGGGGGTGGGTGGGTGGGTGAGTCATTCAATCGCAAATTGGATCCCTCAGGTTGGGCTCCGTCTTTGTTATGCGGGGTGTGATGTATTGGCGGTGGGGTTGCGAAGTTTCACCTCGAGGGGGCGGTGGGGGGCGGTGGGGAGAGGGAGGGGGAGGGGCCCATCTGCCACCCGAATTGGGGTCGCCACAGTGCACTTTCCGCACGTCTGCGCATCGCGCCCCTCCCACCCCCTGCCCCGTCATGATGAGTGTGATGTCAAACCTCCTCTGTCGCCCAGAGAGAGATGTTTTTTTTAGGAACTGTTGTTGTTGTTGTTTTGCTCGTGTCCGCCTTCTGCGACATCATCATCCCTAACCCCTCCCCCCCTGGGGGGAGGAGCTCGTTCTTTGCGCGGTTTTTTAAGCATAGTCTCGTAGCGTGCAGGGTTGCACGCCTGATGGGCCAGAGGAAGTCACTGGTTTCGTTTCTGAGGAAAAAAGAAAATGGATAAAGAACGTCGGCACGGCACGCATGCGCAGTTTTGTTGTTTTCACAGAGCACGCATGCACACCACACCGCTTTGCCTGAGGAATCTCAGACCGGCGGTGTTTACTCGGTGGCCTCGGCAACGGGGGCCTCGGCGGCGGGTGCCTCAGTCTTCTCCTCCTCGACAGCCGGCGCGGGCGCGGCAGGCTTGGCCTCCTGGGGGCGAGGGCGGAACTCACGGCGCGTCTGCTGGGGCCTGGGGGCGGTGAACCCGAGCTGGATGTCGCTCGACTTCACGAACTTGTTCTTCTTCGTCGCCGGCTTCACCTCAGCCTGGCCCTTCTTCTTGGAGTCCTTCGTGGTGGTCTTCACCTCCTTCTTGGCCTCGGTCTTGTTCAGCCCGAAGTCCATCGACTCAGGCTCCTCCTCCTTCTTCAGGGTGGCCATCTTCGCGAACCCCTTGTTGTCCACCTTGCGCGCCTCCAGCTTCTTGATGCCGAGCTCGGCCTTCTTCTCCGCCTGCAGCTTCTCGTACTCCGTGTACGTGATCTGTGGGGTGTCGTGGGGTTGCAGATGGCAGGAGGGAGGGTGTGAGTGAGAAAGTCTCGTTAACTATGGCGGCGACCACAAGCCTGACGGACGGAACGACCAGGGCAGTGGTGAACAGTTTATGTTGCCTGAATGCGGTGGCTCGACTGACATAGACAAGGCAGCGTGCCTTCAAAACCTCGGCGATAATCCACCGCATGTGCACCCAGAGTTGGGAGCGGGTGCATACCTTCTTGGCCAGCTCCTCCTCCTTGGCGCGGCGGGCAGCCTCCTCCTCGTCACGCTCCTTGCGGCGCTCGTCAGCCGCCACGGCGCCAGCGCCCTTCTGCGCGTCAACCTCGTCCTGTGAGGGAGTGCAGAGTGGGGTGTGTCAGAGTGGAGTGTGCAGAGCGACCCATGCCCTACCCGACCCCTCCATACCTGGACCTCGTCGGTCTTCTTGCCCCTGGCGTCAGCGTGGCCAGAGCGGGGCGCGTGGCGGTCCGTCGCCTTGCGCTCGTCCTTGATCTCACGCTTCGTCAGGTCCCTGTCCTTCTCCTCCTTCTTCTCCTGCTTGGGGGCGGCGACGACCTTCTTCTCCTCCTCCTTCTTGGGGGCAGCCTTCTTCGGGGTGTCCTTGGTGTCCTTCAGGGACATGATCTTGGCCGTCTTCGGCTTGGCGGGGGCCGAGTTGGCGTTACCACCCGACTTCTTCTGCTTGCCCATCAGAGCCGCGTACATACCACCGACCTGGGGGGCCATTTTGATGAAGGAAAAAAAGGGAGGAGAGGCGGTTGACTGCGGGTGATGTGGTGGTGTGTAGGGCGTGTTGGGTGGGTCGAGGAGAGAACACTGCACATGGGGGTCTACGGTACGGATCACTTCGCGCCGCGGCAGACATCGATTCGGCCATAGGGAGGGGGGGGGGGGGGGTAGGGGGGGCTAATTCAACCCAAAAAACGGGAGTAAACCTCACTTTTCCAGGGAGCACCCCTAAACATGAAACCAATGCTACAAACCGACCCAAACCAGTCCAGAAACGTGTTTCTGGGGGGTTTTGGTGACCTGTGTGGCCCAGAGAGGCCCAGAAACGCGATTTTTTTCAGTTGGCACAGATGTGGTACCAGAGGCGGTACCCTGAAAGGCCCGAGAAAAGCAGCCGGCGGGCACTCCTTTCTGCAGGCACTGCGGCTTGACGTCATGTGTCACCATTGCATCAATGTAGTCACGCTTGAGCCACTTCGATAGTGTTCCGCCCCTTTCACAGTTTTTAAGATCAGGAAGGAGTGTTTTCTCGTGCCACCGATACATGTACCGTCTTCACGTACCCCAATGCTGGCTGGCACGACATGAACTGCGCCAGCCACTCCTGTGCATCTCCCGGAGGAGGGAGACGAGCATATCCTCGAGAAGGAAAACGCTCTCGATCCGACTGGCGCTCAGCTCGAGCAGGTTCCTTGTCATTTGCCTTCATTTATTTGAGGGCGTAGGCATTCCGCCCCATTAGACTGGCAAGGGCTATTTGACTACTCTCGGTGTGAGCAGAGCATCAAGTGCTCACAATGGGGGATGTCGAGGTCGCTGAGTTATTGCCACCTCTGAATGGCGTCAGAATGGACAAACACTCTGACAGCGTCCTGATTCCGCCCACAGTGCGTGCCCACCATCTCCGAAACCTCAATCCACAAGGGGTACCAACCTTCTCAGTGCAAACACGAGTGCACTTTGGCCCCTGCTCCCACCCCGTGGTGCTGCTTGTCGCCCCCCGGTACATGGTGATGTTACATCGATCCACGGCATCAAGTAGAGCTTGACCGATGAACCATTCGGTTGCTTCGACCACATGTTTCGCTTTATAGTGCAAGCAGCCGCTGTAAACTGGCACAGCACTGGTACCACATCTGTGCCAAAAAATTGGAGACGCAAAAAATGAGCTTTCCGGGCCGAATTTGGGCCTATTTCGGGCAGATACCGGATTTCCGGGGTGATATGGGGTGTTTCTAGCCTTTTGGTGCCCTTGGGGGCCTCTCTGCGGCGAAGTTGAAAATTTGGGTTTACTCCCGGTTTTAGCCCCCCCTACTGGGGGGGGCTAAATAGAAGACCCCCCCCCCCTTGTAATAGGCGTATAAACGCTTTTTTTGGGGGGTTTTCAAAACCCAAAATTTTGGGCAATTTTTGCAGTGGGTGGCCAAATACAAGGGGGTGGCCGAATACAAGGGGGGGGGGTCTTGTATTCGGCGGTCCGTGATTTTCCCCAATTTTGGCGAATTTTGCTCCAGGTGACCTCGTGGAATCGCGATTTTCGCCTTCCATTGCACTCTTCGGAATCCGTGCGGATCGTGGTGGGGTCATTTTGTGGGTGGTGGTGTCAAGCTTCACCCATGAAATGTGGGTCTGGTTTGGCTCCTGATAATGGGAGGATATTCCCAGGAGTCAGCCACCTGCAGGGACCCCCACACTGGTGTCCAAAACCCTGTTCTTTTGAATGTTTGGATTCCGTGCGGATCGCAGTGGGGTCATTTTGACCATGGGGTGCCTGTTAGGACTGAAAAAACAGGCTGAAAATTTGAAAATTGGCCAAAATTCACGGACCGCCGAATACAAGACCCCCCCCCTTGTATTCGGCCTAAAATTTTCTGGATTTCGAATTTCCAGACCCCCCCCTTCTATTCGGCCACCCCCTTCTATTTAGCCCCCCCCAGTAGGGGCAGAGACCCCGATAAGAATCCGACCCCCTGACCCCACCCGACCCCCGACCCCCGACCCCCTCTTATAAAAGACCCCCCCCCCCCCAAATATCCAGGAAAAACCCTGGGTTTTTCCCGAGGAAACGCGGGTTTCTCCCTCTGTTGCATTGTTCGGGCTCCGTGCGGATCGTAGTGGGGTCACTTTGTTGGTGTAGGTGCCACACAACGCCCCTGAAATGCGGAGGTGGTCATCGAGAATGGGGGTCGGAAACCCGGGGGTCGGAATCGAGGAGTCGGATATGGGGGTCAGAGGGGGTCGGCCCCCCTCCCGACCCCCCATTGTTCTCGGGGGTCGGAATACGGGGGGTCGGAGGGGTCGGAAGGGGGTCAGAAAATGGGGGTCTGAAACTTGGGGGTCGGAACTTTTGCACTATTTCTCAGGGGTCGGAAAATGGGGGGTTGCAAACTCGGGGGTCGGAGTATGAGGGGTCGGCCCCCCTCCCGACCCCCTCCGACCCCCCCACACAGGGTTTGCAAAACCCCGTCCTTTTGAATATTTGGAACTTCTGCGGATCGTAGTGGGGTCATTTCGTGGATAGAAGTACCAAGCTTCACTCATGAAATGTGGGTCTGGTCCAGGGATAGTCATGGGAGGAGATGCCTGGGAGGCACACACCATGTCACCCTACTCACCCACCCAGCGGCACCCTCCCCGACCCCCTCCTCGGGTTTTTCAAAAACCCGTTCTTTTGAATGTTTGGAGTTTGTGCGGATCGCAGTGGGGTCATTTTGGCCATGGGGTGCCTATGAATACCCCTTATTGGTGGTCCCCATTCAGGCAAATTCCTCAAGGCGACCCCCTCGGACCCCCTCCCGACCCCCGACCCCTGACCCCCCCGACCCCCGACCCCCTCTTATCGGGGTCTATGCCTAGGGGGGGGGGTCATCTCGCGCCAACTTGATCTTGTGGTACAGTTCCACCGCTCTGCTTCAATACCCGCTCCCCCCTCCGCCCCGTTCCGCCGCTGCCACGCACTGGATGCAGAAACATCTTTCCCCACACATCAGGCCTGCCGAAAGGCGAGGGCTGAGCTGACACGCCCGTCATGGAAATGCGGCACGTCTTTCCGCCAACACGACACCCCCGAACCCCCCCAGCAATCGCAGCTGTTGGTAGGCTGCTGGTGCTCCCTCCCTCCTCCCTCCCTCAGGCTTGCTTTTCGTGCATCGCCTGCAAATGAACTACAGTTGTCCAACAAACATTGGTGGGGTAAAAATGTTGGTGGGGTAAAAACATTGGTGGGGTAAAAACTAAGGTGGATTTCAGGATTTCTCAGAGCTAAGGTGGGTTATTACCCCACCAATGTTTTTAACCCACCGATGTTTTTACCCCACGGCAGCAGAACACAATGGAAATTTTTTCAGAACTGTGGTGGGTGGGGTGAGTGCCTCATACATCGCACGGTGCCTACGCGATCACATGTGTGGTTGGGGGCGTGGGCTGGTTGGGAGGCGGGGCGTGTGGGAGGGGGCGGGGGGTTGGGGACGGCTATCTTGCAAAGCGCAGCTCTCCTCAGCATCAGCAGAACAGCAGGTACCGACACCAGTAACCAGAAGTGTATACGCCATTGCATTCCGTACCCTGTGTCGGTACCTGCTGTTCTGCTGATGCTGAGGAGAGCTGCGCTTTGCAAGATAGCCGTCCCCAACCCCCCGCCCCCTCCCACACGCCCCGCCTCCCAACCAGCCCACGCCCCCAACCACACATGTGATCGCGTAGGCACCGTGCGATGTATGAGGCACTCACCCCACCCACCACATTTCTGAAAAAATCTCCATTGTGTTCTGCTGCCGTGGGGTAAAAACATCGGTGGGGTAGCAACATTGGTGGGTTAAAAACATTGGTGGGGTAAAAACCAGGGCTGTTCCTAACTGGGGGGCTTGTTCCCCACTTTCAGGATTCTGAACTTTTTTTCTAAGAATTTTTGTAAGGGGAAAAAAAGTTTTTTTCTAAGAATTTTGTTAGGGGATTTTTTTCTAAGGTTGTTTCGCAGAGGAAAAAACCTTTTCTAAGTTTTCCCCAGTCGACAGGGCGCGCACAAGGATGGAAGGGAAGTCTGTCCCACGTACCGTTCGCCTTGCTGGCCAACTGGAGAGCCAGACGTTCACTACCGTGGCCTCCGGCGGCTGGGGGGCTCCGCCCCCCAGACCCCCCTGTGGCGTACGTCTCGTACTCAAGTCCTTCGAATCCCATCAGGTCGGGGTCCAACCACTCCAGTCGCCTCTGAGGACGCAGCCAACTCGCACAGAATCTGTACGCCCACACGAACAGATGTTCGCTACCGTGGCCTCCGGCGGCTGGGGGGCTCCGCCCCCCAGACCCCCCATGTAGCGTGTGCCCGTCCATCTATATCACTTCCCTGGGTACAGTGCAGCGTAGGAGGTCAGCGCCGCATCCATGAAGCGCTTCTTCGAAGCCTGACTGACATCGGACAGGAGGTCGGGCTTCCCCACCTGGGAGGTACACTTGCCGCGTTCGCGACATGCGTGACACGCGACACGCTACCTGAAACGTGAGTGTGCCTTGCTAACACGGGCATTTCAACGGTCTGCCGACGACCGTTCCCCAAACCAGTAAACCAGCAGTTTTGGAAAATCGGAGAGATCACCCTACTGCGCTGAATATGGTGCGCACCACTGCAAAAATCCCCGGGAGCTTTTGGGCTTTCAGACCTGAAGGGGCCAGCAGGGCCAGCGTCGGGGAGTGGCAGCTTTGTAACTGTCCTCCAGCTGCTGGCATGTCCAGCCCTGCGAGAGTGCCAAGGTGTATTGAGTCCCTGCGGAGCACAACCCCCGATGAGAACGAGTGCCAGATGATCCTCATTCATTTTCAGCTGTAACGCGCATGAGGGGCACTCTCTGCCGCAAGCATCTCTGGGCATCACTCGAGAGCTGTCAATGATGACGCGGAGAGAAATCAGAGAAAAAGTCCCGCCTGACGGGCACGCGCCTGGAAACTGTGGGGGGGCGAGCAAAAAATCCCTTGTAAAAATTCTTAGAAAAAACCTGGTTCCCCGACCCAAAAAACCTGGAAAAAGGGCTCGTTCCCCGCCCAGGCCTGGTAAAAACTAAGGTGGATTTTAGAATTTTTTGGAGCTAAGGTGGGTTTTTATCCCACCAATGTTTGTTGGATGACTGTAACCTCCTCTCGCATTCGTTCTCGCCTTGATGATATATTCAGTACCGACGTAAGGGATACGACCAGGCAGTGACACACACTGCACTGCCTTATCGGTCGCCGTGGGGCCTCTCGGCTCTAAGCGCAGAGGGTGCAGAGGGAAGGTGTGCACCCTTGCAGCCCCGCCTGTCACTGGCACAGTCAGATGCAGAGAACGTTCCGCCTGTGGTATCCTCGACGCTGCGCTCAGTGTGTCTGCATTGCGGGTACCGCAATCGGGTTGCCGAATGAACTCTGCCTGGAATGACTCGCGTGTCACACATAGCCGGCAGGATTCGGGCGGCCGCCCTCTCTGCAGGTGATGTGTGGGAGAGTAGGGATCGTATCAGAATCGCAGCGCGTCGACACTTTCCACACAAACGTCGTGTCACTGTGCGTCACAAAGAATACACCCATCAACGCCAACAGCCGTGTGTGGTGCGACAACAGCCAGACACAGTTGGCAAAAAATCCCAGCAAATAGAGGCAGCCTTCGGGCTGTCATACCTCCGGGGGGGTGCAGACGTCGGCCTCATTGGGACCAGGGCAGGGGACAGCGTGGACACCCCAGGTGTCGTCAGCGGCGTCGGCGTCTGCAGGGCGGTACAGGGAGATACGACACCCCCAACGAACGAACCACGCGATACACACAACATACACACACCCACACCCACCCCACCCCTCAATCAGAACACAGCCAGACTCTCTTCGATGCACACACCATTTCGTACACAACAACCCCACCCCCTCCACCTCCATACCAAGCGGGTCACCTGCTCGCGGAGTGCAAACACTTCCTTCTCCAAGGCATGCTCCGCACGCGCGTGCTCCAGCTGCTGCTGCAGCCGGCGCACCTCACACTCCAGGGATGTTGCGCGTGTCTCGAGCGTTGCCTGCGACGGGGTTCCAGACGGGGTACCCCACGCAGGGCGGGTCGTCGTACCCCGAGTCGCGCTGTACCGCATCAGCGTGGAGGCAATGTAGTAATAGGGGTCGGGTGGGAGATCCCGGAGGCAGCTATCCAGCGCGTCACCAAGGAGGAGATGCACACGGTGCTTTTTGATGTACTCCTTCTGGAGGGCGAGCTGTTCCTCGTGCGACAGGGTTGTGGTGCCTGCCATGGCCTGCCCAGCACCGTCCACAACCTCGACACCTGCCATATTCCCGAGTCGCGTCACGTTGCGTATGACAGACTTCTTCCGATGCGCGGGGATCGTCAGCTTCGACCCATTCGACAGCATCAGCAGCGATCCGACGTACACCAGCTGCCCCTCCACCACAGTGCCCCACCCGTTGACGCTTATCTTCATCACCTTGCCCCCTGCCGCCCCGCCATCCTCCAGGTATACACGCACCTCCCCGCCTGTGCTGAACTCCTCGAAGGTGACAACCTCGTCGCTCTCCGCCACCGCCTCATCGGCGTCGCCCTCAGCCGCAGCTGTGTTGCTGCTGCTGGGCGGTGGGGGTGCCGCTGTCGGTGTTGCCGCCACTGCCTGCCCTGCCGCATCGGGTGTGGAGGCGGCACGCGGCGCATCCCGCGCAGTCTCTGAGGAGCGCCTTCGCGCCGTCGGGGGGGTGGGAGGGAGGGGCGATGCGCCGTGGCTCTGCGACTCTCCCTCCTTCAGCGCACGGACCCCCTCGACAGGCGAGCCGACGGCTGCGAGGGCTCGGGATTTACGCCGCTCCTTCAGCGCATTCACGTCGACCGCATCGGCGACCTTCGCCTCCTTCCCTTCAGAGACGGGGCTTCCGGGCACAACCTCAAAGGCCCCACCTGCAGACCCATCCTCTTGGCTCTCCGCGATGAGATCTTCGGCAGCATCGAGCAAAACGTGCGTCGCCTTGTTGTCCCATGTCGATGCATACCGCAGCAGATCTAGACTGCCGAACACTGCCATCGTCACAACGGCAGTGCAGAGGGCTGGGGTAGGGGTGAGGGAAATGTGCCCCCACAGGGGGTAGGGGCAAGGGGGAAGTGGGGTAAAATTCACACGAATATCATACGGGGTATGGAGGATGGGGGGGGTGGGGGAAGGGGAGAGGGGAGGGGAGAGGGGGGGGTGGTGTAGTGTTGCGGAAGGGAAAGAGAAAGAGAAAATACAAAAAAAGGTAATGTAGTATATAGCTCCCTACCCCCTCCCCCCCCTCACCCCTCCTCTGCTTTTCGTAACCCCTTGTTCTGGCTGTTTGTGAGCAAGAGAGGGGGGCGGAGGGGGGGTGAGGCCCCGCAAAAAGCACCTCCCACGGGGAGGGTGTGGTGGTGGTGGGGAGGGGTGGTGTGGCGTGGATCAGCCCAGCCCCCGCCTGTTGTGCCGGAGGTGGTGTTGGAGGTCGGGGGTGTGGTGGGATGGGGGTGGTTGATTTGCACGGCGCCCTAGTCAACGAGACAACTGGTCATTGACCAGTGGACTAACGAGTGAAAATGACTAACGAGTGACACTAGTTAGAAACTCGTTACCGCCCGGCCGGAATTTCACCGGGATCGCAGCCAGTTAGTTCTCTCATCAAAGCTGAAACTAGGGCGCCGTGTGTAGGCGAGATTTTTTGACACCGACAGGGGGGTCCTGTTGCGGGCATAAAGAGGGTGTGGGGCGGGGTGGGTCTCATCGTGGAAATGCAGCCGCGAGCAATCAATGTTCTGAATTCAAAAAGTTCTGGCTGGCTGCCGGGGGATGGGCACGACGGCCCCTCCCCTGCGCACCCATCCCAGCCACATCACAGGCCAAGCCGACTGCAAAAGAAGTTAGCCCATCAGAATCGGAGTTGCAGACTCCGACTCGCACCCCGGCACACGCGGCTCCAGCGTCGTGCAGCAGGCCATGCTCCTATCGTATGTGAAAATTCCATCGGATTCGGCTGAATCATCCCTTCGCCCTCTGCCGAACGTCAAGAGGTGTCAAATTGCACACGGCTTGTGTGTTGCAGGCCCAAATGCCCCACCCCACCCTGGTCTGGCAGACCAATGATGTTGCAGGGCAAAGGCACCCGGAATATTCGTTCTTTGTCTGCAAGATGATGGCGTCTCGCACATTATCTTGGCTAAGGGGGGAATTTGGGGCGGGGCGTGAAATTTTTGTCCTGCATTTCGTGATTGCTTGGAAGGTAAGGCAGGTTGGTAGAGCCCAAAGGATGGGCGGGCAAAATATGGGGTGGGGTGGGGGATAAAAGGTGTGTCCGAACCCAAAAAACAACACGGGGGGATGGGGTTGTGGTGAAACGCACACACCTCGACCTTTGATGAGGTGAGATGTGGCTCTGCAATTACGGCACTACCGTGCCGTAAACTCAAATCGGACCTGCTTTCTCTGTGTTCCATTTCATTGCACGAGGCTACAAAAGAAAAAGACCTACCGACCCGCGCATCAGAAGAAAACCCCGCGAATATGGTTTCACTATTCATCGGTCACGTGGGTCACCCCAGAAAACAAAAAAACGATGACCCAGGAAGGAAAGCTTGTGGGCTCGGGTCCGGGGTCGGAGGGGTGTGGGGGGGACGGCTCCAACTCAAGAACTCCAGTGGCACCCCTCGCCACTGGGGAACCCCAGAAAAAACACCGAAGAAGGGAGAAGTGTGGAGAAATAAACTGGGGACACCTGCGCTGGGTGCGGCTTCCTCCGCCGGAGGAAACATCCCAATCGTGTTCGGGCAGGGCCGGCTTCCTTCTGTAACCCCAAAGCGCTGCCGACTATCCATTTTTTTTGAAGCAAAAAAACCCCCCTGCTCCCCCGTACTCTCCCACTGAAAGTCTACTAATCCTATGAAAAGGCCTTCCCGCTATCGGCAAGCTTTGCCACCATCGCGAAAAGACCACGCTGTCCTGATGCCCCCGTTTCCTACACAGCGGGCACACGTCTATAACTAAGTTCGAATGTGTTTTGATGCAGCTTTTCTTTTGGCACATGTTTTGGAATGTGAGGACAAAGAGTGGGGGCGCGTGCCAACATCTGAGGGGGCCCAGACACCCCAAGCAGTGGAGGGGGGGGGGGGTGGGGAGGCAGCACAAACGGCACACTATTCTTTTGACATACTTTGAGACACAAAACTACGGGCAACGGGGGAGGGGGGGGGGAGGGGTGTGGAGGAGGGAGTAAAACCGAATGCCCGTTCGCTCGCCCCACCCACCCCCTTCCCCCCGACACTTGACTGCATGCACACCCTCTCGGTCGAGAGAGGGGTTGGGGGATTGAAATAGAAGTGGAAGGAAGCACAAGGATGATCTCCCTTCACTCGGTATGCAGGCTGTGTCTGGGTTTCTTTGAGGGAGGGTGTGATGGGGTGGTGGGTCATCGAAAGCGTGTGACCCCGAAAAGTCGCAACAGGCCCAATCGGATCGGAGATCAGTAGGAAATCATGCGCTGGACCATGTTGCCGACCTTCTCTGCGGCCTTCTTGATGGCCTTCGTGGTGCGCATGACGGGGCACTTTGTGGGGCGCTCCCCCGCAGTCTCGAAGAGCTCCTCCCCGTCTTCCGGGCCCTCGTCCTGCTGGTCGTGCGAGAGGGTGCGCACCTTCTCACAGGCCTCCAGCAGAGCGGCCTTTGCAGGCGTGGGCTTGCCCTCCGCGTCGAAGAAGGCAGACGGGGCGAGCGTGCCGACCTTGCGGTACTTCTGCTTGAAGAGCTTGACGTAGTGGCAGATCAGCCGGAGCTGCTTGTCGGTGGCGCCCGTCGTGTCGGAGGGGTCGTGGCCCGCGAGGTTGTCGTCGAAGGAATAGCCAATGCGCTTCCCCGTGCCGAAGACGTACGTCGCGTCCTTCCCCACAAAGTAGCTGTACCACCCGCTTTCGCCGTACAGGCTCTTGGAGGAGCTCACGTCGTAAACAGCGCCGCCGACGGAGAGCTTGTCGGTGTGCTGCTTCAGCTCTGCAGCGGTGAAGAGGCGTTCGGGCATGATTGCGTCGACCAGCGCCTCCTCCTGGTCGGTGTAGCCGTAGGCGTGTGCCTGCTTCGACAGCTCATCCACGTGCTGCCGGATCCGCTTCTCGCCCCCCATCAGCAGCCCCACCACCAGGGCAAACCCCACGCCCACCACACCGCTGACGATGACGTTGCTCGACATAGTGTATGCGTGGCAGTGGTTCCTAGGAATGAGGGTGGTTGCGGGGCGGGGGGGTGGGGGGTGTGCACTTCTAAGAGTCAGGAGATTTTGTTTGTTGCACACACGCGGTGTGATTGGAAACTATACGACATTAGCAGCCAGTGTGTGGTCTATTCGATTTCTTTTGTGTGTGGTTCAGTGGCTGCGTACAACGAAACAAAATAGACCACAAGGCTGCATGCCGTATTGTTTTGCGCACGGGCGGCAGGCAAACACCAATACAATTAGGCGGCGTTCGGCAAGAAAAAGGATTCGGGGAGGGGCTGGGGGCTGGGGTGGGGCAGGCAGCAACTCTCGGAACACCTCCGCACCACAGCCAACGTTGTCAGAAAACCGAAACTTGCCTGTGTGTACTGGGCACGGTGCAACTAGGATGGGCGACAGGGCTGTTCTGCATCTTGGATTGGAGCGATGTGTGTGTCTGGGGGTTGGGGGGCACACGGGGGCAGCAACGGCCACCACCGGCTCCCCTCAGTTGGCCCCACACAGGGGCTCGAAGGGCTGTGGATAGAAGACGAGAGAGATCACTCGCTGGAGGCAGTGCTGACAGAGAAGAATGAGGAAGAAGTGAAGAACATCTCTTCAGTTCAGCCAGCGTGACCCCGCCAGTGCAGGGGCGGCGGGGCGTGCTCCGCGAGGGGGTGGCGGCACTGAATACCGAGGTGTGTCGAAAGCGATGCCATCCCGCAACGTCGGGAAAAGAGGGAAAGATGGTAACACGAGCACCCAACCCCAACACCACCCCCACCCCGACCCACACTGCCCTTAAAACGATAACAAAACACACGCACTCCTCCTCCCTGCGTGTGGATGGTCTCACCCGTGCCACACGGGGGGGGGCGCGCTTAGAATACCCATGCGTGCATGTGTGTGAAGCAGAGAGGGCCCTGATGCACCAGATCTCGTTTTGCCTCACCCACACACAACACACGATGTCTTGCTGCAGCCAGGAGGGGCAGTTTTTCCGCAACAGGGGGGGGAGGGGGGCAGCGCCAACTTCTACCCCGCCCAGAGCATCCCCTCCCTCCCTCCGCAACGCCACTCACTGCTTCCCCTTCTTGCCCTTTGCGCGGTGCTGCATTGACAGCGTCATGCAGAGGGACATGGTAGCGTGCACTGTGGAATCCTTAACACGCCCGCACTCTGCTTCCAGAGATGCCTTTGCCTTCGTCGGGGCCCCCTCCGCGGTGAAAAACGCCGACGGCGCCACCCTTCCGAGCGCATAATACCTGCGTTTGAAATGCCTCTCATAATTGCATATCCCCAGCAGCTGCTCAGGGGTTGCGCTGCTGGTGTCGCTGGGGCCACGCCCTTCTGGGAGGTTGGGGTCAAACCCGGCGTCCCCCCTCTCGCCACACCCGAAGACGAGCGTTGCGTCCTTCCCCGCAAAGTAACGGTACCACCCCTTCCCGCTGTAGAGGTGTTCCGAGGGGGAAACGTCGTACACCACACCACCCAGCGATACGACAAGCGCGCGCTCTTCCAGCTCTGCTGGAGTGAACAGCACGTCAGGCACTGCCTCGCCTTTCGGCGGCGGGTTTCGTGGAGGCTCAGAGTCAACGCTGTACAGCTGTCGAGATAGCCGGCGGATTTCCCGGCGGACCTGTCGGCCTCCACCCATTAGCATGAAGATGGACAGCCCGAAGCAGAAGGCGAGCCACAGGTTGCTCAGGGCACCCATGATGCTTGGGCAGTGGCTGGGGGGGGGGGGGGGTCGGCACAGCAACTGCCTGGGGGAAGGGAAAGGGTCGCGGGGAGGTGGGGAAGGGGGCGAAGAGCTTCTTGCATGAGAAATGCGGAAAATCAACCATTATTGCCATAAACAGGGGGAGGGGGGTCGGCGATGTTGCGTGGGGGCGGGGCCTCGCATGCGGCGCTGCTGCTTCTTTTCTGTATGCTGTGTTCTCTGTTGTGTGTGCGACCTGAGCGGCACACACACACGCCCTACCCATCACCCACTGTATTTCTCCCGCAGAGTCTAAATTATTCATATTTATCCATAACACACACACGCACCATGCCCCCCAACCACCCCAGACACACACGCACCTCCGCCCCCGCCCCCACGTAGTCTTTCTCATCTTTCTAAAAGCCCACACGCCCCTTCCTCACCTGGGCTGTGGAGCCCAGGTGGGTGTCCCACTCCTCCAAGGCTTCCCCCCCCATCCCCTCTTCTCGGGGGAACAGATCCCATATTGCACACACTGTGTGAGGGTCTCGGCCCTCAGAGGGCGGGGCTTCGCAGCTCACAACGAAGGGTTTGTAAGACGAGGTATCTTTACTGTAGGGGGACTGGGGGCTGGCGCTGTGCTCGGGCCAGGGTGGGGTGGGCGCGAGACGGTGGAGACCAGGGCTGTTCAGCATTGCTGGAGTGCCAGTCGAACCACACATATAGGCGGCAGAGGGACGCCCTTTGTGCACGATATCCCCTCGTTGAAGGAACACGAAAAGAGGTGCAAAAAAGAGAGAGAGAGCGAGGGGGTGCGATGGGGGGGTCTGTATGTGGGCTGGGATTTGAAGTTGGAATATGTGCGGATTCACACACAACACACACGGCACGCCCCACGATACACACCGTTCGCCTGTTTTTCTGTTGCGAAGTGCAGGGTCGCATCGAGCGAACTCTGATGAGATTGCCACCCCTGCCTCACACCCGCTCTAATGCCCAGCCATGTCATCGCGCATACAAGTCCCCACTGTGCAATAGCCTGAAACGCCACAGTTAGTATTGCAGGCGACTGGCTCGAAGAATTATTTGCCAGAAAAAGCGGTGGCAGTGGACCACTCATCGTCCACCTCAGTCATCGGGGGTCGGACCATGGCGCCATAAACGAGACCTCCCCTTCATGCAGGACCTGCATGGAGGGAGGCCTACCGTCGATAGGTCACATCATTACTTATCAGAGGCCAGCAGCCCCCTCTGTGGCCTGTGTGGTGTATGTGGCGAGCAACTCCCACGCCTTCTCGCGGAGCGTTGCGCAGGTCATCCCAGTGAGATCCGCCATAATCCAGAGCCACCTGTGCAGTGGGGACGGTAGGGGGGTGCGTGCGATAGGTAGAAGTTCAAATTGGGGGGTGGGCCAAAAGGGCACGCCAACAGGGGAGTCACTGTTTCAGAGCACCCTGAGGGGGTCTGTTGAGTGGACCCTTTGCACTGGCCGTCAAACAACACGAATAGTAAACGGGGATCAATCCTCGCTGTGCATACCCAGCAATGAACACGGCCATCAGGAGAGTGCCGTCCAGAGAGAAGCTGCTGGGCGCTGCCTGCGGCTCCGGCAGCAGGTTGCCGTCTGCAGGGTGGGGAGCGGGTGAAGCGCGAAGCAGAGAATGCAATGTGCCCTCTGCAATGAGCCCTGTTGCAGACTATTGGACACTGTGGTGGGGGGGGAAAGCCGGACACACCTTCGTCGAATCCCACCTCATCCGCGCCGCCCTTGCGGAAGCTCTCCTTCGGCTGCACGCTCTGCTGCCTCCTGCCTGTCGACATTGTCCCCGGCCGTGTGTCTAATAATCTACTGCGTGCCGAGCCTGCTACAAAGCACCTGTAACGTAGGATCTCAGGAGGGCGAGCGGAGGGTGGAGGAGGGCACGTCGTGTATGCGGATGCAAAATGAGCACGTTGCGTTGTCACTCTCGAGGATGCTGCCCAGGGCGAGCTGACATGGAGTGAGGGGGGGGGGGGGGGGAGGGGTGAGGGTGCGTCGCTCTCTCCGCTTTCGCCACCGACACCAAGAGCGCTCTTCCGCTTTGCAACTTGAGGTGGAAAAGGCTGAACTCGAGGGTTGTGTTGGTATCGGCGGCATGCGACGTGGCCAGGCTGAAAGCATTTGCACTCACGGGGGTGCATGTGCAGGCCTTTTCACATTATTTGCGACGGATTTTGCGAGGTTTGGGAACTGCAGGACCCCGGCAAGAACGATAGCCCTGGCACTCGGTGGAACCCATATACCCCAACCCATCCGACCCGTCACTTACCACCGGAAGCATCTGGTGCGCTGAGCGCGAGAAAATATAGACCGCTGGATCGAAAACAACAAACGGGGTGCTACAATTGCAGCAACAGCACACGAATGAAAGAAAGGCGCAAGAGAGCAGGGGGGGTCAATAGTATTGCACAACTGGCATGCATCGACAGCCCTGGCGCAACCATAGGGCCAGTCAGTGGCGTGCACAATCGGCGATGCATGCGGTTTTCACTACGAATGGGGATCCGGGAGGATGGCAAGACAGAGCCTGTTTCCAGACTGCAAAGAAACCCCCGAAAAGACAAAATATGGGGTGGACGGTCATTCTCTCTCAGTCTCTTCTGAATAATGGCGCTGTGAAGGAAGCGAAGGCCACCAGTGGGTGATCCGCCTTGTTCTCTTCGGTAGGTAGTTTGCTGCTGGTGCATGCTCGCACACCGCACCGGATCGAACAGAGGGGGCACGGGGTGCCCGCGACAGGCAAGAAGGCGCACAGAGGGCATTGCCACAGGCAAATTCCCTTCCGTACAGTCGGGTGCAAGCAGGCTTGCAAGGTGGTGAGTGGTGCGATCCCCCCCCTCCCCCCCTGCAACACGGATTCAAAGAAAACAGATCGCCTCCCACTGCAACTTTACTTTCCGTGAGCACGGTGCATTTGCCATAAAGAACGTATCTTGCCGTCTTGTCATCAACAGGATGCAGGCTGGAAATACCCTCAGCTGAGGGCGCCGAGGCACCTGCGCCTTTGCGTGATGTGCCGAAGACAGAAGGGGTAAATCTACAAAGGAATGGGGAATTCAAGAATCATCCAACGGCAAGGGGGGAGGTGCAAACGACTCACCGCTCAGCCGAGCAACCCCACTCGGTACCCTGATGACGTGGTGCATCTGCAACAAGCTGCCCTTCATCCTGACGAAGGGCGTGCTGAATGTGCCAATCACGCACGGGTTGCTGGGCTGGGGGTGAAGCCGCGACCTCCCCCATGGAAAAGAGAGATCGGAAGGGAAGCAGCAGGCACGCCCTACCTCCCTCAGATGTTGCCTTTCGAAAGACCTTAATCAGGCCTTGCCTCGCCCTTAAAAGAACAAACCAACCACCCACTCCCCAGTCTAGTGTAGCGGGGTGAGTGGGTTGCAAGACCCACCCCAATAATCGCCGTAGGGTTCACCCGCGTTGGGTTGCGCCCGGCGATCGAAGCATACGTTACCGAAAAGATTCACCCCGCGTCGCTCTTGCTGTGAGAAGAACCGACGCAGCCGAGTGGGTTCCGAGAGAGAAAGCGAGGGTCACCGAAAGGTTGGTGTGTCCTTCAGACGCCGAACCTCCCTCCTCTCTCCACAGCCTTGCCGGGCGTGCGAAGCGTATTTTATCAAATGATCCGGCGAAAATTTTTCCTGAGCTGGACCCACGCTGAACTGTCAAAAAATATGAACTGAGTTGAGAGAAAACGGGGGGTGGGGTGCGCGGGGGTGGGGGAGACGGGGCCCATTTTTTTTTCGAACAGACAGCCCCTTCTTCTTCAAACCTGAAACCTCATCACCACCAAACACTCGCCACTGGGGGAACACGCTGACTCTGGCATCGGCGGTCAATTTTCGATCGGATATCGTGCCCCCGAAGGTGTTGGGAATGGGGGAGGGGGTGATGCCATGCCACGGTCCTGAATAATTATAGGGGCAGGGGGGGGGGGGTCAGTAACGAGAGGGGGGCGGGGGGGATGGGGTGATTTCCGACAAGACTTTTCTCACATGGGGTGCGTATATTTCACAAGGCAGGAAACCGAAGCGGCAGGGGGATAGGGGGGTACCGGCAGTGGCGGGGGGAGCGGGCAACAGCCACGCTGCCACGCCACAGCAGGCCAGGCCAGGGCGGGGGCGGGAGGTTGTTGTTGGGGGGGGGGGGGGGGGTTTGAAAAGAACGGGTGTAGCAGCGTCAAGCAGCATCAGCAGCAGACCTAAATCATAAACCGCCGCGCATGGCATTTCCCTCTGCGCGGTGGTGTGCCTGAACTTCCATTCCAGGCGCAACAGTTCAACACATGCATGTCGATATGGCATCGATATGGCAGAACAACGTAGGCTTCGAACTAAAATGACTCATGGCAGCGATATCCTGCATACATGTGCCCAGCAGGGCACTGTTCATACAGAACAAGGAACGCAAACCTCCGGGCCTATGTTGCAGCAGTGTGGATACCACCCATCGCCTGCGCCAGCTGTGATTTACACACACCCTCCGGCGGTGTTTCAACCGCCTCGCCGCAACGCGGCGTACGCAGCCTTTGCGGCAGACCAGATGAGCAGCGCTGTGGCGCCTGCTGCGAGCGTCTGCGCCACACCCCCCAGCGCCTGCATGAGCCGTTCGCCTTGGCGCTCTACCTCCGCCTCCGCTGCCCAGTCATCGAGGGGGCGTGCGTCTCGTATGATGTCTTGGATATCCTGCACGCAGGGCAGACCATGGCAGGGCGATTGCAGAGCAAAGCGGCAGCAAATCCAAAAGACCAAGACAGGCATGCCACACACAGAGCGGACCCCACCATGGGGCGTTGGCATACCAGCAGTGGGCCCAGTTCGCCGCGCTTTCTCGCGGCAGGGAGGTCGCGGGCGTAGCAGGGGACCACATCGAGGGCCAGCTGCATCAGGCTGATCCGCGGGTGGGAGGTGACGAGGTGCTGCAGCTTCCGGACACGGTCGACGCACTTCTGCACGGCGGAGAGGGCAGGGTGCCCGTTGAAGAGCAGGCAGGACCGCAGCAGGCTGTCCAGCTCCGCTGGGTCCCACTGCAGGATGCGGGCTCGCATCCCCTCCGAAAGCGGCTGCAGGGCGCCCGGGAAGCCCAGCGCCGCGGGAAAGCGGTAGCCCCCATCACGGGCGTCGTCCGCCCCGGCAAGGAAGACCCTGTCCTCGCAGTGCTCCGACAGCACACCCGTGTTGTCGATGCACACGACATCCGCTTCGAAGCCAGCATCGTTGCTGTCACCACGCGCCTTCCGCCTCACCGACACCATCAGGTTGGAGAAGCCACCGTCCTTCTGAAACCCTGTCGAGTGAAGAGAGCATGTGGTCAGTGGTGGCAGTGGTGATGATTGTGGCGGTGTGTGATCTCCCCCGCCCCCCCCCCGCCCCCCGCCCCCGTGAAACCTTTTTTACATACCCACCACCACCATCAGGATGAGCGCCTCGAGCGACTCCTGCGACACGAGGCGGAGGAGCTGCGCAAAGTCATGATCCTCCACTGTCCCGAAGATGGACCTGTCACACCCGCAGGGTTCCTGCCCGAGCCGCTGCAGCAGCTCCACCCCTGACCGCGTCGACAGAAACGCCTGCGCGAGATCACACCCCCCAGACGCCGTGAGGAACCTCTTTAGGAACGCCAGCCGCGGGTCGGAAAGCGCATAGGGCACGGGGCCTCCCCCCGTGCCTCCACCCCCCGGAACGGGCTCCACCGCGGCACCTACACCGGCCTCCTCCCCGTAGAGCGCCTCGTTGATGGAGGCGGAGAGGAGGGGGACGAACAGCTCAGCCGTGCAGTGCAGCACGTCGGGGAGGTAGGGGGAATCCTTGAGGGCCTTTGCGAAGAGGGGCTGCAGCTCGCACTGGAGGGTGGGGGGTGCGTCAGCGCTTGCCGCCTTCATGTCGATGGAGAAGGCGATGCAAGGCGCGACGGCGCGGCCTAACCCGAGGAATCGGGCCAGCTTATAATGGGATTCCTCAGATGCTGCCCTGTCGCCGCATTTCCCACGGGATTTGAAGACAACCTTGCATGTCTTTCCCGGGAGATGTGCATCATCCGGAGAAGGCGTGTTTTGATGCTTAATGGTTGCAACAACAACCGCCTGGCTGTCCCGATGCGGCTGCATCAGCTGCGCAGTATACTCCCCTTTAAGCAGCCCCAGACATCCTCTGAGATACCGCTCTTCCGACCTGTCCGCCATCTGTTCGGGGTGCTCTGCAGACCCATCCCGGTTGGCGGCTGCCACGCGAAGCGCATCCCAGGCCCTGCGGTAGGCTGCCCCGTGGTCCCCTCCGGTCTCCTGGAGCACCTCCTCGTAGGCACGTGACACGCAGCCTGCCACCATGCCAGTGCCGAGGTGTGCGTGGTGGCGGCAGAGGCAGGGGGAGACGGGGGGAGAGAGAGACAAGCAAGAAGGAGGGGGGGTGGGATGGGTTTGTGTATGGTGTGCTCAAGAGCTTATCAAGAGCACCTCCGAAAAGGGCGTGTCCTCTTGCGCTCCTCTCTCCCCCCCTGTAGGGTGGGTTGAGAGTGAAGGGGAGGGGGGGGTGTAGTGAAGTCGAGGATAGAGGGAAGCGCAAGGGGGGCGAGGTGGGGGTGGGGTGCGCGAGTTGAGGCAGCGGGACCAAGGTTTGTCTCGTTCTACCCAGCCAACACCCTTTTCTCCTCCTCCTCCTCCTCCCCACCCCCTTCCGGTCTCTGCAAGCACAACCCCACATGTCTCTGCACCTTCAGTTTCTTTATCGCTGTTTGTTGTTCTCAGTTTGCTTTTTTTTTGTGCCATTTGAATCCCATAGCCTGCAACGTTTTTTTTTCACACCACGATCAGCACATTCTTTTGGCACGTTGGGGGGAGGGGGGAGGGGGGTCGGGATGAGGGGGGGGGGGGGGAGAGCTGTCTGTGTGCAGGTTTTGGAGGGTAAGCAGACGGTGCTCACCACCACCACCACCTCACGCTCTTCCCCACCCTCACTCCCTTGAAGGGGAGGGGCCAAAACAAAAAGAAAAATACGAGCGCCGTTGCCGCACAAAGCAAACCGGTGCAGATTACGTGGCAGCTGTAGCTGCAGTATCTGGCATCGATCCAGCATGGCAACGGGGTGGGAGAGGGGAAGTGGGCTGTGGTTGCGAAGTAAAGCTTGAAGAAGGGACCTCTCTCACGCCCCGCTGGAAGGTTGGTAAACGCGGGTGAGAAGCAGATGGGCACCGGCGGGAACGCGGGGCTCTTTCCACCGAGAAGTGCCTGTGGGATTCCACAGCGCCTCACCCTTGCCAGAAGGAAGAGGCGGGCTCGAAACTGTGAGAGATGGAGCGGCGAGTTTGGCTGAAGAGTCGGGCGCAGGTCCACTGGGCAGTCCCACACGAAACAGCCCCGTTCCCACTTCTCCAACACAAACTGAAAGGAACCGACCAGATAGCGCGAGTGTGTATGTGGTGTGTTTGTGTAGGGATGCCAACATGGGGGGGTGGGGCAGACAAGGTCTTGGCGGCACAAAATCAACAGTCCTGCCCCCGATCCTTTTCAACACCGCAAACGAAAACCCCCCGAAAGAAGCGGGGGGATGAACTGCGGGGCACATTTCGTCCCACTGTGTGGGAGGTTCCTTCTCTTCCCATCGCCGATCGTGAGATACCACCGTCATCGACACGCACCGTGTCGATAGTTCTGCGAGGGGTTTTTTTTGCATTAATTTGGCACATATTTTCTGCCCATGCCGTGTGAACAATAGCCGCTTCAGGAATAATCCGCTGGCGCACACACGCAGCAGACACCAGGCCTTTTTAACCAAACCCACACGCCCACCGCACGGACCACACACCTGAGATGAACAATACAACGGGCCACCTGAACACCCCAGTGGGGTGCCCCTTCAGCCTCTGTCCTGAGAGAGTTGCTTTGGAAAATTTCCAACAAACCGCCACCAGGAAATACGGGGAGTTGCGCGACACACACTGGGGCAATTCTAGGGTGGCTTGTGCCGCGCTTGTGATACAGTGCAGGTCGGAAGAGCAGGGATGCTCGGATTGCCCTACGCTGCGACAAGGGATTTCACAAAACCATATTATGCGTTGGGCGCATTGCATGTATGTGTGCATGAGGCAAACGAATGTTCTGCCTGAGAGGGGACAGCAATATCCACAACAGCCTATATCCCCCCAACCCCGAATCGCGGATGGCCTTGGTGTAACACCACGGATGTGTGGGGGATTTCGCTGTTCCTTCTCAGAGAGATAAAGAGAGAACTTGAGCTGTCGCATGAGGTCAATCTCTGCAGAGATGGAGAGGGAGAGTCAAGCACTGCACATCACCGTCACACCCCCGCCCACCCCCCAACCTCCTCCTACACCACCACAAAATGCAGCCCAGCGCACGCTGTGTTGTACAAAAAAATCGTACTCCTTCCGCTATGATAAGAGAAACACCCCGCCCAGCAACTTCACACAAAAGGCAGATCCGGGCTACTTTTCGTTGAGCGCACATTCCTGTGTCAAAGGCTGTATAAGCCCCTATGGAGTGGCATGAAGGTGGTCCTTAATAAGCTTCAGTCGTACGATTTCCTTCGTTACTTCGCGACATCGCTACGCTTCGTCGCTCGTAACTGATAAGAAGAAAATATCAGAAGAAGAACGGGGGAGCGGCACGCCAGAATAAGCAGAGGCAAGGCGGTTTTCCGTCAGGGCTTTGGCACGGTGCGTGCCTTTCCCACATAGAGAGGGAGGGGAGAGCAAGGGTGTGTGTGTGGGGGTCCTCGGACATCAAAGGCTGTGCTGGTCAAACGCCTCACGCATGTCATTCACATGGCTGTTCACACCGGCCTGTAGGGAAGGGGTGTGGTGGATGGGGGAGGCAAAGAAAGCTTCTGCACTGCATACCTGCAGGTCTTCAAGATCAATCTCTGTCTCGTGGTGTGTCGCAGGGTGGGACGCAAGACCCTCAGCGTCCAGCGCAGTGAAGAACGGGTGCTTCAGGGTCTTGGCTGCGGAGGGGCGCTGGGTCGGCTCCAGCGACAGCAAACTGAGGATCAGCTGCCTGTTCTCGATGTCAATGCGGCCCCACCGCTTCTTGGAGCGCTCGGGGAAGATGGTCTCTTCCCAGGTTTTCAGGTCGCGGTAGTGCGGCTGCAGGAACTCCTTCGACCGCCCGATGATGGGTGGGAAATCGCCAACCAGCAGGAAGTAGAGCACAATCCCGCATGACCACAGGTCCAGCCCCTTCACGCTCTCCCGTGTCATCAGCACCTTCTCCGCCTCGTCGGTGTCGCAGCCCTGTGCCGCAATCCCGCTGACAATCTCCGGCGCCAAATAGGATCGGCTCCCAAACGGCGTGCACTTGTTATCAATCACCTTCGCAATCCCGAAGTCCGTGAGGCGGATCTCGTAGGGGTCCTCACCGTCCTTAATGTTCATGAGCAGGTTCTCCGGCTTGATGTCGCGGTGCACGATGTTGTGGCTGTGCAGGTAGGCCACAACGTCCAGGAGGCAGCGCATCTGCATTGCAAGGCATGTGTGGTGTGTGTATCGCCACACGTACGGGAAGGGAAGGGGAGGGGGGTCAAAGAAACCTCTGGGAAACGATCAAATCGTTTGGAAAAGTTTGGCTCGTGTGGGATTCTGAAAGAATATGGCACGCCGTTCAGCGTCCAACCGCTCCGAGTATGGTTCCGTTTGTGGTGGCGTTGGGCCACGAGCTGGCACGGGGGGTATGATTACACACAAATAAAACGAGACTCAGAGGCCCGCTGCAGGTTTGTCCAGACGGGTGCCCAAAGCAAACACCCCCCTCATTGTTCCATACCAGGTAGCGTGTGTGCCACTCTGTGATCCAGAGGCTCTTGGCACGGAGGAGGCGGAGGAACTCCCACAGGTCGCAGTCCATGCGTTCGTACACCAGGTAGTAAGCGTTGCCCATCTTCACCACCTCGTGCAGGTGTACGATGTTCTTGTGGGTGACGCGCCGTGTGATCTCGATCTCCTGTGCCAGCCACGCCTTCCGCACCTTCGAGTCCGCCTCCGCGATCTGCATCACCTTGATGGCACGGGGCTCGTCTGTTTCCTTCACCTTGGCCTCGTACACCTTGGCGAAGTTTCCTTCGCGGAGCAGCTTGACCAGCTCGTAGGTGTCGTTGATGTCCCCTTCGCGCAGGGGCCGCGCAGGCGCCGCTCCCGTGTCGTGGCCATATTCTGCAGACAAAGAGAATGGATGTGTGGGGTGGGGGTGGTGATACAATCAGCCACAGGACAAAACAGAGCCACAGCCTTTTCACCTGCTTGACCAGCCTGGAGGAGGCTTGCATTTGTTGCCCAAAGCGCTGCCCACTATCCTTTTCGACACTGACAGGAGCCTTATTGCAGTAAAATGAGGCATATTTTCAATAGTCTGCTCAAAATACAAACCACGCGCAGCGAGCACCATCCCTGCAGGGCGACCAAGGCATACTGTTCTTGAGGTCGGCCTCCATCTTGGCCTTGTTGAGCTCGCGCTGCTCTGCCCTGGGAGGCATTGTTCCGGGCTCGCCTGGAGGCCTCCTCCCTGCAGGTGTTTGTGTGTGTGTGGTTATAAAGTTTTAAGGCGGTGTCGCCCTGCACGGGCAGTAGCACCTCCCCTTCAGTATCGCACTCCCGAAGGATTCCCCAACACGACGTGACACCGGTTTCGACGCGTACTCTTCGTACCCCTCCCCCCGGCCGCGTCTCTTCAGCGAAGAACCGGGGATAATCGGACCAGGGCTAGCTAAACCCTGGTGGTGTCACGGGTGGGGTTGGAGAGGGAGAAAAGGAAGAAATGAAGTTGCGAAAAAGTCAAACACTGACACGTGAAATCAATAAAAAGGGTGGTATATATCGCCCCCTTGCTGCGACGAAGACACTAAATAGTCAGGCCGCTTCAAGAGTCTTGAGGGCTTGAAGGAAGAAACAGGTTGCTGATGAGTCTCAGGAGCAGGCACCTTTTGTCCGCCCACATGACCTTCGCCCGAAGGCGAACCTCGTCCAGCTTGGCTCGATCGCCACAGAGGTTCATTTCTTCCTTGGAGAGGGAGAAAAGGAAGAAATGAAGTTGCGAAAAAGTCAAACACTGACACGTGAAATCAATAAAAAGGGTGGTATATATCGCCCCCTTGCTGCGACGAAGACACTAAATAGTCAGGCCGCTTCAAGAGTCTTGAGGGCTTGTTTGTGTGTGTGTGGGTAGAATGCAGAACGCAGTGGTCTGCCGCTTAGCAAAAGTGAGGCGCAGTGGCGGGAAACAACCTGCCCAGCGGAGGGACAAGGGGGGAGAAGCTTGGGAAGGGGGGTGGGGGTGGGGGTGTATGGCACAGACCCCCTTCCTCCCGCGCGAGTTGAGGGCAAGCGGTGCCGCAGTGGGGCGAGGTGTGTAGGCAGTGCCTCTCCGCTGTGCCGTACCACCACTCTCCACACACAACACCGCCCACTCTGGCCCTGCATGATGGGGTCATGCTGAGCATCGCAATGCGAGTGTCCGCATTGTGGTGTCAGGCCAGCTTTTTTAAGCCAGAATGCCTGCGGCACGGCGAGACAGAACGTTTGGCAATTCTTCGAGCACAGAAGAAAAGCGAGAAAAAATATGGGGGCGGAGAGAGAGGCGGGGAGGAGGGACCGTGTTCTTCGCGAAAGCGGTGCAGGAAAAAAAAATACAGCAAGCGCCCGTTTTCTCTTATCGTGGCACATCCCCTTCCTCGTTTATCCTGAGAAACCCCAATGAATGGCCACCCATGCAGAGAGCTGCCTCTCCCCTAACCCCCCCAGCCCCCCACACACGGCACGTGTTTAAAGTTGAGTGTAAGTTTCAAAGGCCTGATTGCCCTATCGCGATTATCGACGTGTGAAAGCCGTGCATTGACACACTTCAGCAAGCCAGCACCCCAACACCAAACATCATGTCCATCCGGGTCTGGATCCTGGGCGGGCCCTCCCCACGCACCGCCCCTGCGTCCTGGAGGGCCTTGGTGCACTTGCCGGTCCCACTGACATCCAGGGCTGTTTCGCCGTCCGCGTTGCAGAGCGTCACATCTGCACACCACATCAGCAGCAGCTCGACACACCCGCGGTGCCCATTCATGGCTGCCGCATGCAGGGCTGACCCTGAGTAAAGCCCGCTGGTGTGGACGCGGTTGACATCCGCACCTGCCTGCAGGAGCTCCAGCATGCTCTCCTCACACCCTCCCAGCGCCGCGCCGTGCAACGCGCTGCAGCCCTCGTTGTGCACGTCGGCCCCCGCACGCAGCAGCTCGCGGACACAGTCTGCTGCGCCGCGCTGCGCTGCCCGGAAGAGGGCGGTCGGTGCGCCAGGATCGACGAGGTCAGGCTTGGACCCCCTCTGGAGGAGCACCCGCGCCATGGGGGCGTCGCTGACAAACAGCAGCGGGTTCACCCCGTGGTCCCCCTCCACGCCGGCGCCGTAGCGCAGCAGCATGTCTGCCGTGGAGGCGGTGCCCCCGTTGACGCACACCACGAGAGGCGTGTGCCACTGGGAGTCGCCGGAGCAGGGGTCCGCCCCCCAGCGCAGGAGGATCGCTGT
The DNA here is from genome assembly GCA_963210315.1 of Rhynchopus euleeides. Lineage (NCBI taxonomy): Eukaryota > Euglenozoa > Diplonemea > Diplonemida > Diplonemidae > Rhynchopus > Rhynchopus euleeides. The sequence goes on along the minus strand of OY723311.1, from coordinate 1,177,008 downwards.
GCATTCGGGGCAGCCGGCGGCGACGGCGAGGTGCAGCACCGTGGTGTGGGACTCCTGGATGTAGTGCACGTCGGCGCCTGCTTCGAGGAGGACCAGCATCGCACCGGGGTGTTTGTTGATGGCAGCCACGCAGAGGGGCGTCATGTGGTCCTCGTCGACAGCCTCCAGGCCCTGCCCCCGCTGCACCAAGAGCGACAGGACCCCGATGTGCGCCAGCTTGGCTGCAATGTGTAAGGGGGTCTGCTTGCGGCGGTCGGGGGATGCCACGCGCACATCGCTCCGGAGCAGCTCGCGTGCGCAGTCGGTGCACCCCTTCGCTGCGGCAATGTGGAGCGGGGTCTGCCCGGCAGAGTCGCGGAGGTCGGGGTCGGCCTCCAGGTGCAGCAGCTCCTTCACCTTGCTGCTGTCCCCTGCAGCCACGGCATCGTGGAGTGAGAACATGCCTGCAGGGGTGTGGTGGATGGGTGCAATGCTATGCAGGGCGGAGTGGGGAGTCCGGGGTTGAACAAAATGGCACCGTGACAATGGGGTGCCTGGCGGCACAGAGGGGCCAAAAGTCAAGGTAAAATGGTTGTTCAAGGGGTGGGCGGGCGGGCGGGGGGGGCGTGTGTCTGCCGGTGTGTTCGTCGGATGTGTGGCACGTCTAAGGTGCAGGAATGCACCGTGTGCGGCATCGCTCCGGTTACGGGGGTTACGGGGTGTACAGCCCATCCACAAAGAGGCCTTCGTATTTTGTGCCGTCCGCGTACCTGTGGTGGTTGTGTGGGCGGCACTGCACACGGTACCACGGCATGCATACGTGTAAATACCCTTCCCGTGCATCACACCGTTGACCATTTCTCCTTCATAAGTATCGGCGATGGAGGGCAGGCCGCTGCTGTCGACTGGCCCGTTGGCAAAGGCGCACTTCGAGTGGCCGTCGACACGCTCGCCATCCCGCCACCGCCCTGTGAAGCGGTCGCCGTTAGGGAGGGAGAGCGTGGCCTCGCCGTGCCGCTTGTCGTCTGCCCACTGCCCGTTGTACTCAGAGCCATCTGCGTACCGGCACACGCCATGCCCCTCGCGTTTCATGTTGGACCACGTGCCTGAGTGCACGTCCCCGTTGGCATAGCGCATCGTGCCCTTACCGTCGAGGCGCACGTCGTGCTGCCATACACCGGTGAACTCATCGCCATTTAGGTACAGCATCGTGCCCTTGCCATTGCGGCTGCCCTCACTCCACACCCCAGTGAAGCTGCCTGTATCTTTGCCGTCTTCGACATATTTGCAGGTACCGTGCCCGCTCTCCTGCCCCTGCACCCACCCGCCGGTGTACTCCGTGCCTGAGGGCTGGCACAGTGTGCCTGTGCCCTGCTGCATGTCGTTGTCCCACTCCCCAGTGTACACAGCCCCGTTTTGACAGCACAGTGTGCCTTTGCCGCAGCGCTGGTCTGCCTTCCACTGCCCCTCGTATGTGTCTCCGTTGTGATACGTGCACTTGCCGGTGCCGTTGCGCTGGTTCGACTCGAACTCACCCGTATATGTGTCGCGATTGCAGTAAGTCTTTGTTCCGTTCCCCTTCAGCACACCGTTGACCCACTGACCGTCACTCTGCTCTCCGTCGGCATGGTCGCAGCGCCCACGGCCGTGTGGCCAGTGGTGCACGTCGTCCCACCCGCCGCGGTACTGGTCCCCACTGGGGTACTCGAAGTAGCCGTCCTCTGTCGCACGTACGTCTGTGTGCCACACGCCGTGGAACACCACACCGTTCGGCAGTCGCAGCTTCCCAGCCCCGTGCCTCTTGTTGTCCACCCACTCACCTTCGTAGCACAGTTTTGCGGCGTCAGTGTAGGTCCCCGTGCCGTTGCGTGCATCATGCACCCAGTCGCCTGTGTACACAGTGCCGTCGGGGAAGGTTACAGTCGATGTGGAGACAATCTTGTCGTTTGCCCAGTCTGCAGAGACCATCGTCCCATTCGCGTATTTAAACGTCCCATGCCCAGTGCGGGTGTTCTGGGACCAGCTGCCTTCATACGACGTGCCATCCCCGTAGTCGCAGCAGCCCATCCCCTCCCGCACATTGTCGCGCCACTCCCCGTCGTACACAAGGTTGTTGTCACGCCGACGCAGCTGCCCTTTGCCGTTGCGCTTGCCAAGGCGCCAGTCCCCTTCGTACACTTTGTTGCCCCAGTCGTAGGAGCCGGTGCCGTCCTTCTCCCCGCCCCGCCACTCCCCGAGGTACACATCCCCATTCTTATACTGGCAGCTGCCGCTGCCGTGCCGCTTGTCGAGAAACCACTCACCGCTGTACACATCCCCGGAAGGCGTTGTCCACTCCGCGGTATACGCATCGAGCACGGTGTACATCACGCTGGCGAAGGACACACCCGACTGCGGCTGATACACGACCGCAACATAGATATCCTGCCCTTGGAAACGGGGATCGATGGGCAGGACACGCACCGTCTTCTTCGTCTCCGAAGACTCGACACACCACGAGGCCGTGATCGCCGTCGGCGGCTCCTCCACCCCGACGTAGAGATGGCACCGCCCCGCCGTGTTGCTCTCGCTCAGCGTGATGACAAACTGCGTCTTCTTCACACACCGTATCACAAACCGCGCCTCGGGGCTCCCATACGACACCTTGCACTCCACCTCCACGCTGTCGCTCAGCTCCACAGGAGCATCCTCCATGCCTCACCGCCCCTATGCGGGGCTGCCTCCTGTTGGGGCAAGTGGGACCCCCACACAGGCACAGAGGCACGCATTGCTGGCAGCGTCCCGCAGTGAAAGGGCGAGGGGTGGGGTGGGGGATGGGCCGAACGGCATGCAGGCACAGGGGCAATACGCACGCAGACTGGCAGATGGAACGAGTGGTGCGGGGCTGGGGTGCAGAAAATGGCTTTTTTGTCACCCCCCCACCCCCCCCCCCCTCGCACCAGCTAATGCGCTGCCAGGTTTCGCGTTGCAATCCGTCACTGCGCTGCTGACACCCCGACTCCAAACACAAGCTCTCTGCGGGCCTCTCCGCAGAAGCAGTGCCGATGCCGAGGTGGTGGTCGGGGTCCAGGGGCTAAGACAAGATCTTGTGGCCAGAAGAACACGTGACAGCAAGAATCTTTCAAAATCGTTCAAAAGGAGGGGTTAAGCCGTTCCAGATCTGCCTGGCGTCTCGGAGAAACAAGGCAAAAAGGAAAGATAATGCGTTTGTTTGTGTTTGTGCTGATAAACCCAAAATATATAACGCAGGGGCTAAGGGAGCAAAGCCAGGCGGCAGTCTCCCTCCGCAAACCGGGACAAAGGGGGGGGGGGGTCCCAAGGTGGTGCTGGGCACTCCCAATCCCCCCCCCCCCCGCACAGCTGCGTGGTGGGCAAAGAGAAAAAAGGGCGAAGGGCAGCTGCCGGACGGTGGATGGGGGGGGGGGGGGGGCAGAAAGGGACACGCCCCCACCACGGGGGGGATAACCACCGAAGGTTCTCCCCACACAGCCCGCCACTCCCCCCCCACCACCCCACACGCCAACCTTCATCTCCTGTCGCGGTGTTGATCCTGCCAGTCGCCTTATGCTTGTTTCAAGGATTAAGCCAATGCTGGGGGGCGCGCCCCATTGTTTTTCGCGACAGGGATTCATTCCGCCCAGTTCACCTCCGCAGGCTCGCCCCAACAGCGCTTCTCGCGGGGCGGAGCTCCGGGGCAGCGTAGAGCCGCGCCCAGACGGGCGAGACACGTCGCACCGTCTCCCCGTCAGCCCGCAGCCGATCTGACGCGAAGCGCAGCGCCTTGCCGTTGCTCTTCAGGGCTGCGGCAACCGTCACCTTGCAGTCCCGCAGCGCGGCGGAGGCGTGCTCCAGGGACAGGCCGTTGCGGGTCACCGCAAGCAACACGGTGGGGCGGCTGTCGCGCAGTTCAGCCGATGCCATCTCGAGCCCCAGGGGGTGGCGTTTCAAGACATCTGCCAAAAACCCCGCATCGCCGCGGAGAGCAGGAGATGCAAAGCGGAGGCACTGGCGGTCGAGGCGTACCGCCTGAAGCATGAAGACCTTGTCGTCCAGCAGCATGGCACCCGCTGCCTCGAGGGCACGGTGCCCGGCATGGGCGATGCCTGCGAGGGCTGCCTCTGGGTCGCACTGCGCCCAGGGGGGGCAGTCGTGGAGGGTAATGCTCCCTTCCCGCAGCTTGGCGCGGTAGGGTTCGGTGGTGAAGGAGGCTGTCAGGCAGTCGCCCTGGCTGAGGGTCGTGGCGCTGACGGGGCCTTCGGGGAGGGGGTCGCCGCAGGGCGCGGCGAGAAGGATGTCATCCGCCCCGCACCCCGCCTTGCGGAAGGGGGGCATCGCGGCGGCCAGGCTGCGCAGTGTGGCGACAGTCATGTCCTCACCCACCTCCACAGACACAGCCCCACACCCCACGCCCAAAGAGGACGAAGCCCCCAGGCGCTCGGCATCCGCGCTGGCTGAGATAAAGACCTCCATAGCGCTGCTGCTGTGCTGTGTGCCTGGCGTGGGGGGGTGGGTGAGGAGGAGGGGGGGGCAGGAGTGTCGACAAGCGAAGGGGGAGAACCAAGTTCACGCGGAGGAGGGGTTTTATGGGGGGTGCGTGGGGGGAGGGGGGGAGGAGGCAGGGGGGACTCCCTGTCCTGAAATCAGGCTGCCTTGACAATGTGCCATCCGGTGCGCCGCTGCCGGGCATTTTGCATGAGGGCATGCTGATAGGTGCTGATTTTCCCTCCAATCTACTACCCCCTCCACCCCCTGCCCTCCCACCACACGGCGTGCCACGTGTTAGGCCACAAACCCATTCCACGCAGGGCACTGCTGATGCAAACTCCATCCGAGCCATAACCCACCCACCCACCCACCTCCCCCCCTCGGGTCTCTGATGCTCTGGCCGAAACCCGCTTGCCCTCACCCGCACACTTTGGGACAAGACAGCTTGAGAAACAAACAGACAATACCACACACATGCGAGGCTATGATGCGTGTCGGGGGGTGGAGAGCGGAGGGGAAGGGGATGCGTGCCCCCCCCCCCTGGCTCCCCCCACCCCTCTGACTCAGTGCTCTGACACATGGTGACAACCACACTCCCGAAGCTATAATCCGTCCCCTTCTTTCTTTGGAGAATGGGCCGATCTTTTTTTCTCTTTTACAGAGCCAACTCCTTCCCCGAGCCCTCCGTAAAATCGCGCCGGGTGTTGAGCCGCTGAACCGCATCATCCAACGCCGCAATACTCTTGCGCGTCTCAAGCGCCACCGGCGGCACCGCCTCCTCCCCCTCCGCCACCGCCGGATGCGCCACCGCCTTCAGCTCCGCAGACGCGTAGCCCCACACACGCCGGCACCTCCCCTCCGTGGCAACCCCCTCCCGAAGCTCCCCCCTCGGGTACAGCACAGGGTGCAGCAGGGACGCGAGATACCCCATGGGCAGGGTGGGGCGGTATGCCACCAGCATGTTCCGATAACAGCCCCGGAGGAGGGGCGTCGACTTGGCGCACAGGGCGGCGAGACGCGCCATCAGCGCGGCGGCGCCGCGCTGCCGGCGGGGGGAGGGGTGGCGGGGGTTGGGGGTTTTCCCCCGCCGCGCCCTCCCGCTACCCCTCGCGACGGAGAGCTGTGCTGCCGAGGCGCATGCCGCGCTCAGCGAGGCAAGGTTGCCGGACTGCGCCCCGCGGCAGAGCCGCATCGCGGCAGACACAGCGGTGGGGCCCAGGCATGGCGCCAGCTGCAGCAGCCGGAGGTGCGCCGATTCCGCCGCAGCCGCATCCCCTGCGAAGCTGTGGTAGATCATCGCGAGGGCGGTGTGCTGTGCAACCTCCTGGCGGAACTCCAGCCCGAGCCTGGCCCAGGGGAGGTCCTGTGCAAAGCAGACCCGCAGCGAGGCGTAGTCCCCATCGAGGATGCAGAACCGGGTGTGGATGCAGTAGACAGCTGCGGTGAGGCTGGGCCCGGCGGAGGTGCCCAGGCAGGTGAGGTCCTGGCGGATCCCCATAAACTGCTCCCAGGTGTAGTGGCGGCGTTTGGCGCGCCTCATCGCCCTGCGCCGCGACACGACGTGGCAGAGGCTGTTCCAGATGTCTCCTGAGCTCCTGACATTCAGTGGTGTGGAAGCAGGGCGGACATACTCACGCTCGAGAGCGGGGGTGGAGGTGGAGGTGGAGGTGTTGGCGGAGGCAGATGAAGAAGCAAATTTCTCCCGCCTCCGGCGGAGCGCCTCACTGCAGGCAGCCCCGTCTGGCGTGATGCCGACGGCAGGCGTGGGAGAGGTGCTTGAGGAGGTGGCGGTAGCGGCAGTGGCTTCGCCCCGCTCTGTCTTCTTGCGGCCCATGGTGAGAAAGGGGGGGGGGGGTGTGTGGAGTGGCAGCGTGGGTGATAGTGTAAGGCCCGGCTGCGACAGATCGCTTGGAGGGGCTACGCCCGCAGTGCCATATAGAGGGCAGGGGGGGGGGGGGCAGGCTGTGGGGGGGAGGTGGGGTGTGTGTAGACAGTGGAGGGGGGGATGGGGTATATCAGAGTTTGAGTGATGCAGATTCACTCGTTTGGTCAGTTTGTTGCTGGTGGAGGTGGGGGGGTGGGGTGGGTCGGAGGGTCGTCTTGTTGTGCGTTGGATTCCCACGCCGAAACTCTCAACATAAATAAATAGAACGTGTCGCCTACGCGTTGCTGCAAGCACCTGCGTGACGGAGAAAAAAAAACGTGGGAGGAAGAAGACAGGACTCACTTCGTCCGAAGCAAACTCAAACAAAGGGATAAAGGAGATCCAAATGGAATGCGGGCCGACTGAGACGTGGCGCTAACCCTGCAACCAGGAGGAATATCTGTCGCCTCGAGAAGGAGATCCTCTTCTCGGTGCAACGGATGGTCACCAAACAGACAGCAGTTACGCTTCTGGAGGCAGATGCGAAGGCGTTTTTCATGCTCGAAACCAGGCACGGCTGGCTATCCGCCCAGCACAAGGGGTTTCCCAACAAGGCGGCAGTTGACCCACCCTGCACCTGATTCCTGTGCGGCTGCGCTGTGTGCGCTCCGTGTGCAGGCAACCCCAAGGCAATAGAATGAACACACACCAACACACGGAAAAGGTAAAAAACAGAGAAGGAAAATCAAGAAGAGCCCGTGAAGCGCCGGCTGGTTGTTCACAGCTTGGCCGTGTTGCCCAGCGCCTTCAGCACCTTCTGCAGCTTCATGGCCACGTCGGTGTCACCGTCCAGCTCCACCTTGCCCTCCATGAACAGCCCCATGGCGTCAGCCTTGCCAGACGCCAGGTCCAGGAACACCTTCTCGTCCATCTTGAAGGTCACGGCAGGGTCGTCGTGCTTCCCCTTGTACGCCTTCGCCGCCTTCAGGTCCATCACGAAGAAGTTGTTGGTGTCGGGGAACTCGTACGCGATCACCTCGCTGACCTTCTTGGCAGCCTCCTTGCCCTCAGGGGCGGACAGCGCCTCGTTGATCTTCTGGAAGAACACGTCAGCCATTGTGAAGTTTTAAAGTGGGAGTGGGGGGCGATACGTCTGCACGGGACAAGGTGTGGGAAAGAGCGCGGGGTCAGAAACGCCAGTTTCCCGCAAGCGGCAATCCAGAGGCACAACGGAAGGGGTGGGGGTGGGTGGGGTGGGATGGGCCACCGACGTGGGAAGCGGGGGGCGCAGCTGCCCGAGAGACATGCACATCCCCCCCCCCCCCTTCCTGCGGGCTGATTCTTCGGCTTCGACGATCCTCTCTTTTTTGCCGTCCCAATGTGCTCGTTGCTTTGTTTTGTTTCGGCCCTTCCTTTTTTTGCTTTGTTTTGTATGCCCCTTCTGTCCCCCCCCCCCCCCCCCACTTTTCTTCGGGAAACACAGGCTGACAGGCCTGACTGGGCTATCCCCCAAACACAGACAAAAGAGACACCTCCATTCTCAGCAGGGCCCGGCTGGTATTTTTTTTGTTTGATGTGTTGTCGCCATTATTTTAAGACATTGGGAACGGCAATGACCTCTACTTGCGGTGCAAAATCCTCCCTCCTCATGACACACACATGTGCGCACCCCCTCCCTCATTTGATCGAGAGCGACAGGGTACCACCGCTACTACCACCACCACCCCCTTCCACCTTTTGTTTGATATATTTGTGTCCACGGGATGGGGGAGCGGGAGTCACTGCACCTTCCTGGATGAAAACTCTTGGTGATCGAAAGCGCTCTCTCTGGTAACGTCAATAATGAGGGATAAGAACGCAAACCGCTACCCCCCTGACCTCCCACCCCCCCCCCACTCCACAGACAACGCACGATGCCCCCACCAATCCCCTCTCCCAAACGCAAAAGCGGCCCCTGCCGGAGTGACGGATTCAAAGCTGTGTGATACTTTCTGGCGAGCGGGGAAAAAGAAGAAAAGGGAAATGGCGGGCTTGGGTTCAAACACCAGCCACCAGCCACCAACATCCCCTCCAAGCTCCTCCATCCCACCCCCTCCCTCCCCACACACACAGCTGACGCCCTCTAAACGGCAGTGGCTCGCTCCTCGCTGGCTTGATTCGAAGGGGTTCCCTCAGAAAATCAGAGTCGTCCTCCCCGTAAATGAACACACAAAGGAAACATCACAGACCTCGCTGTGTCCGGTATTTTGGGGGCGATCGGCACGACACAAGCAAGCAAAAGCTGAGAGAGGCGCAAAAAAACATAACAAGAGTGACCAGGAGGGGGGGGGGCAGGCAATGCTTCTGGGCACCACACCAGGGTGTCTGGAACACCTAATCCTGGTGTGGCAGTCGTGTGAAGGTGGGGGGTGTGGGGGGGCGGGGGGGGCAGCAGTGTCCAGAGGAGGGTGGCTGTGCCGAGAGGAAGGGGGCTTGGTTTTGGATTTGTCCTTCCGGCCTGTGTGTGCGTGGGGCATAACAAATGAACTGGGGGATGCAGAGATCCGGGCAAACCACTGCCTCACACATACACCAATCCACACCACACACACACACAGGGCACAGAAGGGGCACGCAGGGCACAAAAAAACACAACACACTCACACACCCTCCCTCCTTCCCCAGTTGCGGTGTTTCCTTGTGACTTGGCTAGGCGGCGGGGGCGGGGGGGGGGGGGGGGGGGCAGGAGTAGGGGGGGAAACGTAGAAAATGGGAACGTCATTGGAAGGGTGGTTGTGGTGAGGGGGGGGGGGCACACTTCAACTTTTGAAGGGGGGGGGGGAATAGAAATGAAGAAATGGGGGGCGGGGGGGGGGGGGGGGAGGTGAGGGGTGGGGCTGATCCGGATCATCAACGGCCCTCCTCGAACTCCTTCGGGTTGCCGGGGGCGTCGTAGTAGTCGGAGTCGAAGTGGTGGAGACGGACGAAACCGTCCTCACCACCGGACGCGAACCCGACACCGTTGGGTTCCGCGGCCAGCGCGTTGACAGGCCCGAAGTGACCACCGATCGTGCCCAGCTCGTCACCGAACACCTTGTGGCAGAACTTGATGTCGAACTTGTTCTGGGCAGAGCCCATGTTTGTCACACTCTGAGCGTCAACACCACCGCCAATCATTACGTGGTTCATCACGTTGTTGTTGATGATGCACGCGTCGTTCACGTTGAACTCGTTCTTGTACGTCTTCACGACGGACACGTCACGCGCGTCGAGCAGCTTTGCCGTCTTGTCCCACCCAGAGCTGACCATCATCGTGTAGTCCGAGTCCCACGAGATACGGCGCGCCTCGTACCCGTCGTGGGGCAGAGTGAAGCACTTCTCCTTCTGGGTCTCGACGTCGAGGATCACCACAGACCCGTCCTCGTTACAGAAGTAGAGGGAGTCGTTCGACGGGCCCCACAGGCACATCTTGATACCCTCGTGCTGCTGGAACCGCGTGGTCGGGCGGTACTCGCACTTGTTCGCCTTGATGTCACCGCGCTCGGGGATGTTGTAGATGTTGATGGCGGGGGTCTGACCCATCGACTGTGGAGGTGGCAGCGGTGGGTGCACTCACACGAACAAAAAACAACCAACACAACGGCCATTGCTTTGCAAAAAAAACACACAGCAACCCACAAGCCACACAGAACATACCTTGTTGGTGATGCACGCAAGGAGGCGGTCACCGTGGCCCCACGCCACGCCTCGCGACGGCGTTTCGTGGCGGATTTCTGCGAGCTGCTCACCGGTCTCAACGTCCCAGATACGCGAGGTCTGGTCAGCACCTGCCGTTGCTAGCATGGTGCTTGCTGTGTTCACATCACACGCCCACACCGCACCGGTGTGCCCATCGTAGGTCCCCAGACGCTCACCCGTCTCTGCGCTCCAAACCGTGGGGAACAAATCCTTCGATGTGGAGAAGAGAAGGTCACCCTCACGGTTGTACTTAACCATGGTGATGGCACGGCTGTGCCCGTGGAGCGCAAGAGGCCTCATCTTGAGATATGCTCTTCCTTGATAACACAAAAAGGGGTGGGGGAAGGGGGTGGAAACAACGACGAACCGCCTGGGGTGACCTGTACGTAGAAGGTGGGCGAGGAGGAGGTGGTGGTGGTGGCGGTGAAGATGCAGAAAAATATGGTTGGGGTGGGGATGGCTGGGTGGGGGCTGGTGGAGGGGGTGGGGGGAAGGCGGCTTCCGGGACTGGCAACCGAACCACATAGCCTTCGCACACCGTTCTTTCACACACACACACCCCAGAAATGGGGCACTGACATACACAAAATCCATGGGTTTGGGGCCATTGCCCGCCCCCTTGAATATGATCTCCTTCGCCCCCACCACCCCCCCGCACACTCACACACGTGAATATTTGTATAGTCGTGGAGAGCACACCAAGCGGCTGATCCTGATGTGTTACTGGGGGGGGCAAATACAAGAGTATATGCAAATACAAGGGTATATGCTAATACAAGAGTACTCCAGAAATCGCGATTTTAAAAAGTTCACCGAGTGGGCCCTCGCTACCAGTCACAGCTCGTCACAGCTCGTCAGTCAGTGAGGGGAAGTGGGCCGTGGCTCACTGGTTCTCACTCAGTCACATCTGGTAGCGAGGGCCCCCCGAGCAAATACAAGAGTATACTCTTGTATTTGCATACTAGACTTTTGGAGAACTTTTGTGGGGTTTTCATCGTATTTTGTACTTCCAATGACCTCCCCCAGGCCAGTGGGCCTCCTGTCTGGAGTCGTCACGGTCGGGTGGGAGTCGCCTCGGGGTGGGAAAGGCCAAGAGGACGCTCGTATTGTCTCTTCGGCGCCGCTGCCCCATGAGAGCCCACCCGGAGGCCACATTTCTAGTATGCAAATACAAGAGTATATACTCTTGTATTTGCATACTAGACAACTTTTCAGCTTAAAAACAAATTTTTGAAAACCCTGAATTACGTAAGCTGGCACGGTGAATAGAAGAGTATACCCTTGTATTTGCCCCCCCCCAGTAAAATGTTCTCCACCTTCACACACACGCACAAACTCCTTGCGTTTCCCCTTCCATGCAGTCACAACGGGGGTCTGGTGGCAGCCTTTCTGAAAAGGGCATGTTATCGGAAGTGTCAAAATACGTGGTGGTGCCACATTCTGACATCTGCGGGGTGCTTCGTGTTGGCACACCGAGTGAGCCTGTGGGTGGATATCATCCCGTCTGGCTACCAACTCCACTCAACACAGCCTTCAACGTGTGTGACAGTGGAATGAAGCATAAATAAGACGCAGCCGGGGGGTCGCCACTAAACTTGGATCGAACGATTTGAGCGAGGAATAATATTTGTTTCCGAGCCCTTCACGAGAGGGCCTGCAAGAGGACACCCTTTTGCTGTGTGCAGGGCCTTCTGTATACACGGATGATGAGACTGGCATGTTTCAGACGACAAACCGCCTTGTTGAAAATGCAGCATCGGCGTCTCCTATTTTCCTTGGCAACGGCAGCGCTCCATGCAAAAGCAACGCGAATCTAAAATAGCATACGGATAACCGTGACGGCGTGCGGACGACATCATGGGAAGCATGGTGACACAGTTCGTTCTTTCAGGGTGGGGGGAAACATGGTAGGGTCGGGAGGAAGGGGCTCCTCTTAACGGCCCAATAATACATCGAATGGCGGAGGGAGTGTGAGGGAGGATTCGTTCCGATGTGCGTTTTTGTGAGCCGGCTACCACGGTTTTAAGGGCATCACGCTGGCGCACAGTGTTCTTCACAGACCCGCCCACCCACCACCCAATTAGTCGGCTTTGGCGTTTGTCTGGCATTGGGGTGCCAGCAGAAACCCTACAGACAAGGGTGTGTTCAAGACAGCACGGAATGTGCCAGATTCGTTATAGGCATTCGTTGCATTTGATTTGATGATGTGCACGTGGGATATATTAGATTCAACCCGAACGGGGATCGTATGCACACACCTCGGACACGCCCACTCCCCACCAAGGGGGCGGGCTGGGAAGGCCACGCGCAGGAGGGACATCTTCTTCAAAAGCCACTTTGCTTCCATTTCTGTGGTAAATCATTGCTTCACTCCCCACGCACATGCATGGGGTGGTTCTCGTTCAGGGGGTTTCCTTTTCTCTGTTTCCGTTTGCCCCTCCCCTGGAGCGGAATAGGGCAACTATGGTGCCCCCACGGTTCGCTCGAATCCGGGCTGGCCCCATTACACCTCCCACATTGGCTTAACCTCAACTGGCTACGCGTGCCCACAAAGCGTTCTGAGCAACAGCGGCAGGCAGAGAGGGGCGCGTGTGTGTTGACTGCAAAGTGAAGAAACCAAGGCACAGTTGGCCTCGCCTCCACATTCGTTGTGCAGGTTGGCGGGGTGTGGGGCTGGGGTCACGTTTATACTGGGCACTCTCGGGTTATGATGAAGACGGCCGCCTCCCTCCTGCGCAACCATGTCAGCAGGAATAGTACAGACTTCTAACAGGCTTCTCCCTTCTCGCTGGAGGCAGTTTCCTCACATGAATGGTCAGAACTATGAATTTACCGCTGGAAGCAACATGCAGGGTATTTAGTGGGATTGGGAGATTCCGAAGAAATTCACACCATGTGTTGGTGGATCCCGGTGGGGGGCATCGCGTGAATGTCGCGGCAGGATAACAGAAAACACCGCAAAAAAATACAACGGGGAAAATCTGAGATGCGTGGCCACAGCGGGCCAAAATTCAAAAAAAACGATAAAACTCGTTCAAATCGTTCAAACTCACATTAACAGCCTATCTGACACACTGCAACCCCACTCTGACACCCCATCCCGAGGCTACGACCTCTCCAATGGGAAGTTGCCCCCGCTTTAAACTCAACATGACACCGATTGCAAGGAGGGACCTCATCATTACGCGACATGCCTATCCAGGCGGGGCAGGGGGGATGTAAGGGAAGGACGCACTTTTTCAGCAGGCCTCAAAGGAAGAAAGGCGACGAAAGGGGAGGGGGGGGGGGATGAGGTGGGCGAGGAGATGAACGGGAGGAGAGAGAAAGAAGATGCGCATAGAAGAGTAGATTGATTGATGGGAGGGGGGGTGGGGGTGGGGGTTGGGGTGTGGGGGGCGTACAAGAAGCGGCCCGGTTTGTTATTTTTTTTGAATCCCTTGATTGCTGTGAAGGGCGCAGGGTGGGAGGGGGTGCCTCCTAATGGGTTCAGGCAAAAGGCAAAATAACATGTTGCCCCTGTGCCGAGTGTATGCACATGGCATTGTTCTCCTCATAACATCAGCCTGCATGACATGTATGATGACACGGTATCAAAGAGTGCAGGGAATGTCTCAAACAGGGCTTAGAAAGGGATGCCGGACATACTCTTTCTTTCCGGATATTTTTTGTCGGTTTATTTTATGCCGAGGATGGGGCAGTAAACCAAGAAGAAGAAGAAGAAGAAGAACAACAACAACAACAACACGCCGGCCCCAATATGTCTGTTGTTCAGGGATGTCTTTAAATCATGGGGTTTTCGGCAGATTTTCAGATTCTCAATCGTAAAAACCCCCTGTTTTCCCCCTCTAAAATGGGGGTGGCACAGCGTCGTTCTACCACACGAGAGGGTCGTTTTTGGCATCAACGGATCAAACCCTCTTCACGGTGACCCTACTCAAATTTTTTTGAGTCACTGGGGGCCATTTACTGTGCGTCAAAGTGTCGACGATTGGCCACCTTTTTGGTGCCGTGGCTGGTGGGTGGCCATGGGCACACGCTAGCTGGGGGGTCTGGGGGGCAGAGCCCCCCAGCCGCCGGAGGCCACGGTAGTGAGCATATGTTCCTGCAAAACCATACTCTCTTCGACGTCGACCGTCGAGCCAGTGTAGCCGGGTTGACGCTTTGTCGGGGCTTACCAATCGTCGACCCAGTAAAACTGGTCGACGCGTTTTTATGGGGGGTGGAAACCCGGGTTTGCGGGTTTGCGTGAGTACCCCAAAGCAAGGTGGCACCAGAATGTGCCTTCAACTTTTGCCGAAACTCTCATTTGTGAGGCCTTTCCTGTCGTGGGTGGGGTTTTGCTGTTTCAACTGTTGTGAGTTGTGTGTGGAGCTGGTGGGTGATGGGGAAAAGACTGGGAAGTCCTGTCGTGCTGTGGCTGATTAGTGGGGCTAGCGCAGCAGGTCTCTCATTCATTCACACCAAGGTAGTTCCCATCCTCACAGTTTTTCTTTCTCTGCAGATTTCCCGAGACTGGGACCCCCAAAAAGGGGGAAAAAACCCCCAAGAAAAAACAGGGGTTTTTTTGAACGATTTGAACGATTTTTGGCCGTGCTCGTAGCATTCCCCGTTGAGGGGGTCGCTATTTCGTGTTCTCCTGGCCGCACGGAGGCATTGCCTTACGTCGCCTCTTCCTCTTTTCCTTTGGTGGTGTGTTGGTCTGGCACAGAGGGCGGGACCGTGCTGATATGCACAGTGACGACTCTCCCTTTTGTTTTGTGCCCGCCTCCACCGAGATTCGGCTGATGCCTCTCAGACTGGGGGCGGGCGGTCGCCGACGCTGACGCGCCTGGCGGCCTGTGGTAAGTGACGTGGGGCTGGGATGGGGGGGGGGGGGTGCTGGGAGGTCGGGCCGAAGCCCTTGTTCTCTGATGATGTTATTTGGTTCACGCGTTCAGGTAGTCCTTCTCGCCGTGCTCCGTTACCCCTGCCTCGGCCAGGTAGCGCAGCGCCTCCTTGCAGTTGTGCAACAGCAGGTTGTGCACGTTTGTGGCTGTGAGGTGGTGTCGGGCCGACGCTGTCGCGGGGCAGCCGAAGAAGAGGTGCTTCAGTGAGACCCCAGGCGGGGGGTGGCCCGGCGCATGCTTCAGGCAGGGTTGGCAAGGTGGTTGTGCCGTGCCCGGGATGTCATGGTCGTAGACCAGGCGGTGGTGGTCGGCCCGGAGTCGGCGGATGGTGGTTTCCCCTAAGCGGGTGAGTCCCTCCATGCGGAGGTCGGGGCGTTGCAGTCGCGTCTCCCCGATTCCCGTTTTTTAACCCCCGACCGCTCACTACAAGGAGGTGTGCTCAACCACTAGACTATGGGAGCCTTTTTTTGGGGGTTTTTTTCCTGGGGCCGAAATCCTCAATCTCAATCATGATTTAAATATATCCCTGCTGTTGTTCCAAAACTATCTGTGCCCCCGCTGGATCGTAAAGTGACAGCAAAACGAGACAACAAACCAATTACTGCCGAAAGTTGTTTTGTTGGAACGCAGACCCCACTCTTTGTGTACACCACTCCCCGGTCTGATGAAGTGGTGTGAGTGGGGACGCACGATCCAGCTAAAGGCACAGAAAGTTTCCCCAGTTGGCTACGCCGAACTAACAAAAAAAACACCCCCCCTCTCACCCTGCACCCCCTCCCACAGCACCCCACCCGACGGCACGAATATGGCAAAAAGAGACGGGAGAGAGAGGAAAAATGACAACAAAACTGCTGTGAATGGAAAATAAAATACCTGGGGAGCCTCGGGAGCTGCCCCCATGAGGGCAAGCGGCACGACATGCATGGGAACATGTGTGATGTTTGTTGGCAGGAGCGTGCGTGATACGTAGGCTGCACCACACAGCGGCAGGAGACACGGCCCTTCCACGCCCGGTGAGATGGGCGGGGGCCGCAGCCTCGAGTTCTTCTGGCCGCACGGTGGGGTTTGCCAGGTAGCATCTGACGGAACGCCCCCCTCCACTCCGGTTTAACAGTTTTCGGCAGCGCCGACCACAACAACCGGTGTGTGTGTGGGGGGGGGGGGGGGTGGGGTGTGGGGAGGCAAAGAAAAAAGAAAGGCCGTGGCATTGCACACCACCCCTTTCGTGCCATTTTATTCCCCCCTCTATTAACGGGGGGCGACGACGGCAGCTGTGCTGTGTTTGCAGGGACAGAGAGAGGGGGGGGGGGGGGGGCTAGGGGGGGTCAAATGCCACCCTTTTACGTGGACAAACACGATTTTTCAAAAAACCGGCGCAGAGGCCCCAAAGCCCCCGTAAACCCTCCAAACCCCCCCAGATCGGTCCGGAAACCCATCGAACCCCACTTTTCCACCATTCCGGGCACCTCAGGTGCCCGAATTGGGGTACCTAAATTTTGTGCCACCGTTTGGTACCGTACAGTGCCACTGTGTGGGAGGTTGGAAAAGAAAATGCCCCAACACACCACATCTGAGGGTTGCAATGCATGTTGCTTGCCAACCACGTCATCCGGTGGGTGTCAGGCGCTATGTAGGTGGCATTAGCCAGGTCTTCGATGTGTTCTGGCTTGTATATATACCTCCCTGCCACCATGCACCGGGAGGCTGCCTGTAGGTACGGAACAGTCCAGATGGTCGTGTGATTCCTGTGCAGCAGTGCTCCACAACCGGGATGTGTTGACAACGACTGTTGCAACACGAGCTGTACATTCCGGGAACACATGAAGTGCGCTGTCGTGGTACCCATTGTGCCAGAATTGGTAGTTGCTGCGGTCTACTTTGCCTGGCCCAAGAGCACTGGTACTGAACGGTGCAATATGCGTGGCGAGGTGAATACAACGGAAGCGCGCAAAGTCAATACAGCTCTCGGATGGCGGGTGGTGGTGCCACTAGTGTGTGACGTTCACTCGAGGATACAACGCATCACAATGAATCAGCAACCGTGGACCGAGTACAATACGCTCTCTGTGGCTGGTGTGGGGGACAAAGGCAGTGCCTGTGCCGCAGGCAGGGAGGTATATATACAAGCCAGAACACATCGAAGACCTGGCTAATGCCACCTACATAGCGCCTGACACCCACCGGATGACGTGGTTGGCAAGCAACATGCATTGCAACCCTCAGATGTGGTGTGTTGGGGCATTTTCTTTTCCAACCTCCCACACAGTGGCACTGTACGGTACCAAACGGTGGCACAAAATTTAGGTACCCCAATTCGGGCACCTGAGGTGCCCGGAATGGTGGAAAAGTGGGGTTCGATGGGTTTCCGGACCGATCTGGGGGGGTTTGGAGGGTTTACGGGGGCTTTGGGGCCTCTGCGCCGGTTTTTTGAAAAATCGTGTTTGTCACCCCCATTTGACCCCCCCTAGGGGGGGGGGCGTCTGTAAAGGGAATGAATAGCGCATCACCTGGGGCAGGGAGGCAGGGGAGCTGGGGAGGGGTGGGGGGTGGGGTGTTTGCGTTTTCTTTAATCAGAATCAGTCTCACAAGAGCCCCGGCAGGTGCGTTTTGATTTTGTGTTACTTTTTTTTGGCCTCGACGACCACAGCCCTGGCGGTAGAGAGCAACCAGGGAAGTGACGTGCACAAAAAGACTTGGAGTTGCGTTCTTTGTTTGTACGAACGGTGCCTGCTAGTGCATGTGTGCAGATACCGAACGCTGCCACGAGTCTTTTTAGTGCGAAAAGCTAGCTGTTCTTCCAAAAAAGACTTGGAGTTGCGTTCTTTGTTTGTACGAACGGTCTTTATTTTACAACTTCCGCGCCCCCCCTCCCCTTTTTCATTCACGCCCTTAGAGCCTTGTGTACTGGTCAGCGATGTTCTCGCACGTTCTAACGTACTCCGGCTCGAGGCTGCAGTCATGGCGCTCTAGGCAGTACTGAATGTCGTTCAGCCAGCGTTGCGCACCCTCAACATGGGACACACCCTTGCGAATAGCCCCAATCACCGCTTGGTTGTCGCTGAAGAGTATGATGTGATAACCCCTCCAGCGGGGCCTGCTACAAATCGTAGAGACAGCCTTGTAGGCCGCAAACAACTCTTTCAGGAATATTGTCGCAGCTGCAAGCTCGCCCCAGAAGGCGCCATAGAGAGGGCGGAGGTCCTCCTGGACCACGGCCCAGCCTGATAGGCTCGCATCACAGACCACCTGGACCACCAGACGCTCCCGCACCACCCACGACTGCCAGTCGTTTCGCGCCAGTGCGTCAGCCTGTAACTGTAGAGCCCGACAGACTCTGTCCCCCATCACGTAAGGAGCATCCCATGGCAGATGCAGCCGAGAGGTCTGAGACATACAGGTGAGTATCGTCAAGGCGCCATGCAGCGGGAGACGGAGCGCGTGGTATCTCCACAAGAATGCCCCGCAGATACGCCACCAGGTACGCAGGGTACCCTGACCGGTGGACAGCAGGTTCTGAGCAGCGGGAAGGGTCTTCATCACCCACGTCGGGTCCATGCGCCACCGCCGTTGACGCAAGTCAACCTCAATCCCGAGGAGAGTGGTGTAAGCAGCAGGGGCCTCGTAGTCGCCGATCACCACGTTGTACTTCTCGCACAGCTGCTTGAACGCTTGATGCACCCTCGCCAGGCTCACACTGTCGCCGCAAAAAATGGCGTTGTCTATCCACGCCAGGCCCTGCGCATTCGTCCCTGTGCAGCTCTTCTGTATGAGTGCACTTGTCAGCGCTTGTGCGGCCTGGGGAGCTGGTGCGTAGCCCATAGGGAGTCGAGTCATACGTCGGTGAAGGCGGCATGCCCTGAAGGCAAAGTATGGGCGCACATCCATCGGCAAGCCGAACTGAAAGAAGAAACTCTTAAAGTCAAACTGCATCACCAGGGAAGCCCCGAAGACGGTGGCGAGGATCTCGCTGTACGACGGCAGATGGCAGCGTGGAAGGGAAGTCATGTCAAGAGCACTGTTGATGGCTCGGCAGGACATGATGAACCTGAGGGAACCCGCCGCCTTCTTCGGCACGCAGAAGACGCCCTGGTACCAGGTCACACTGGAATCCGCCTTGGGGGAGGACTCTGTGATCCCGAGGCTGTCGAGGCGCCCCACATGTGGTAAGATCTTCGTGTTCAGGGGGCCCGGCCGCGGCTTCAAACCCTGATCGATGAGCCTGTAGAGGAAGTCTGCATCAGTAAACCATCGAAAGTTCTCCCCCAGGGCTGGGAAGTCCCTCAGCAGCTGCACAATGTAGATGGTGCCTGGGGTAGCCTCTGAGATAATTCCTTCGTAGGAAGCCCGGGGGGCAGCGGAGAAGCGCGAGTCCACCCAGGCAGAGGCGTAGTCGTAGTACTTCAGGTACATGCGAAAAGGAGAACTTCGATACAGGCTGTGCACTGATGCCAGGGAATCACCGGAATCACTTACTGACTCTGCAAGATCCGCGTCGCTTCCTTCGTCTCCAGAGTCGCTTGCCATAGTTGAGGCGGGAGATACTGTTCCGTTGAAGCTGCGTTCCGATGCCGAGCTAGGTGTTGGGCGGCACGCTGTCCCGCCGCCTCCGCGGTAACCTGCAGGGCACTCCGCCGGATACCGTGGGACAGGATGCATAGAGAGTCCCGCAGGTAGGTGTTGTAGTGGGCATATTGCAGGCCCTGGAACAAGGTCCCTTGAGGGGACACTTGCTGCCGATGAGTGATCCAGTGGCGCAGGAGGCCGATGTATCGGCCTGTGGGGGGTAGCAGGAGGGCCTGTCCTTTCTGGAAGAGATCTGTCTTTCCTCCCACAAACACCACCATGATGTAGCCCGAGTCCAGGAAGCTGACATCCCGGCACCGCAGCCTCTCCATGTCGCTCCACCGGCACCCCGTGCTCCACTGCAGAGCGAGGGCCACAGCCGGGAGGCTTACCGGCTTGCGAAAAACAACGTTGAACA
This sequence comes from Rhynchopus euleeides, assembly GCA_963210315.1. Taxonomy (NCBI): domain Eukaryota; phylum Euglenozoa; class Diplonemea; order Diplonemida; family Diplonemidae; genus Rhynchopus; species Rhynchopus euleeides. Next base: position 1,157,096 of record OY723311.1, on the reverse strand, counting down.
CCCTGTTCGGGTTCACTGTCTCCGGCTGCCGTCTTTCCTCCCTGGGTATTTGGAGGGTTGCCCTCCGGAACGCCTCGCCGGAGGAGATCTTCGCCATGGCGTGGTACGTCAGGTACTGCCTGGCACTCGCGGGGGAGATCCTCGACTGCTGCATGAGCGACCTGAGCCACATCAAGAAGGCCATCTCGGGATCTAAGTTGGGGTCGTGGGGAGAAAGATTTGCGTAAAACTGCGCGGCACGAGCTTCCACGGAGATCATCGCCCGGAGAGAACTCTCCCGGTAGCACCCCGCCAGGAAGGACGACGTCTCGTGCCGCAAGTCGTTGTACCCCTCCTCTGAGACGGGCGGTGCAGGTCTGCGCACCTGGTGCCGCTCGAGGAGGGGAGCCCAGGGGCCCAGTCATTGGCGAGGGTGCTTCCCTTTTCCGCCCTGCTGAAAACCCCCCTTGTGCTTGTATCCGGTGACCCGGTCTGCCCCCTTCGGCCTCTGCGGGTTGCGAGGGCTCGGCTCCGCACTGGGCTTGTGGCGTTGGGCCGCCAGGCGGGCCTCCGACTGCAGGGTAGTCATCTTCTCGCGCGTCACCGACATGAAGGGGAGGGCCGCCAGTCGCTCCTCGAACTCCCCAGCGCCCACAGCCGCCTGCTCGCGGCGCAGGCCAGCCTCGATCAGCACCTCCTTGACTAGGATGGCCTCGAGGCGAACCACCATGTCGTTCATCAGGACCCCCATAGATGCCGCCCCCTGCATGTACATCATCCTCCGCAGACTCTTCAGGAGGACACGACGCTCGTGAAACTGGGAGCTCTGGGTGGCGGCAGCCGGAGCGTCATGGCGCATGATCAGGTGCGTCCACAAGCTCTCCAGCTTGTTCGGGTCGTTCAGGAAGGGGAGCCATGTGACAACCCGCGCCAAATCGGGAAGCTCTTCCGATGGCCACTGCCCTCCATAACTCGGCATGGCTGCGTAGGGGTTCTGAGCGGCGTACGCTGCGTCGTACCCTTGAGGGGCGTACACGAATGACCCCTGCCCTTGGGGGACAGCAGGCATGCCGGGACCCACTCCCTGAGGAGCATGGGGGAGTGCTGCGGAGCCCTGCCCCTGAGGGGGGTACAGGGAGTGTCCTGTCTGTGACACCGAGCCCAGCCCTTGAGGGGCATACGTGGGCTGGACGATCCCCTGGGGGGCCGCATGAGGGACAGCACCCAGCCCTTGAGGGGCTTGCATTGGGTGCCCCTGGGCGGACAGAGTGGCAGAGCCCGACCCTTGAGGGGCGTACATGGGGTGCACTTGGCCCGTCGGTAACACCGAGCCCGGCCCTTGAGGGGCATAGGTAGGCTGGACGAAACCCAGAGGGGCGGCCTGCGCGACAGCACCTGGCCCTTGAGGGGCCTGCAGTGGGTGCACTTGGTTCGCTGGCCTAGCAGAGCCCGGCCCTTGAGGGGCGTACACGGGATGCACATGTCCTTGAGGGACAGGGGAAGGGAGGGGGGGCACGACAGAGGGAGGGAAGACAGGTTCTGCAGGGGCCTGGGGGGAGTGCTGTGTGTTAGGGAAGGGCACGGAGAAGGCCTCAGCCACTTCAGTCGCGGCCGCACTCACCTTTTCCTCTGCGCTCGCTTTCGTGGTCCGGTCCCCTTCCGGGTCCTCACCGCTTCCCACAGCGAACGCGCACAGCGGGAAACACCACTCGCTCGCCCCTTCGCCCTTCACAAACGGGCTGAGGGCCCCTGTTTCGCCTGACACTGCCTTCCACTCCGGGCAGATCACCCGACCCCGGCACCCACACCTCCAGCACTGCTCCGATTCCGCGCTTTTGTGCTCGATGGCACAGCGCGGAAAGATGCAGCGCGCACGCGGCTCGGCGGGCTTAACGCCCTCCGGAAGGACAGGTACTGTGACCTTGCTCCAATCGACCGAGCTCAGCTGCGACATATTTTACTGAGTACGAACCCAGTTTTTGTTTGTACGAACGGTGCCTGCTAGTGCATGTGTGCAGATACCGAACGCTGCCACGAGTCTTTTTAGTGCGAAAAGCTAGCTGTTCTTCCAAAAAAAAAATAAACTTCGCCAGAAGGAAGGCGTTCATCGATTGTTCATTTTCACTTTTTTTTTCCTCTTGACAATGTGTTGCAGCACAGCCTATATCATAACACCGCGAGGTTTTTCCCGGCGTGTTCTTCTTCTGGTGGCACGTGCTGCGTGGGGAGAACACCTGAAGAATCCCCTGCGATTGTTCCGAATCCCAGGCGCTTTTGGCACCCTTCTGGAAGGAGGAAAGGCGAGAGTGAGAGAGATACACGGGGGTCGGGGTGTGTGGAATTATGTAGAGTAAAGACAGGCGCCACGCCCCGACCGAATCATCCTCGTCACGCAATTACAATGTAGCAGGGGGCTGGGGGCAGCGGGTCGTGTTAAAACAACGAACAGATGTGTGGAAGAAGACCTTCTGCATGACACAATATAGAGGCGGGGTGTGGTGGTGGCTGTGTGGAGAAGAGCAAAACGTGCCCCTCCCCCCCGCCTTCCCGGGGCACAGGGCAACTGATACAATTATTCAACGAGGGGGGGATCCCCCGTTCGATGCGTTGCCGTGTCTCGTTGCGGCTGCCAAAAACCACGCCAGTTTTGAACGATTTTTGAACGAAAAACAGGTGGTTTTGCGAGGCAGCAGTGTGATGGATTGGGTGTCTCGCTGCAATCCCCACTGCCCCCTTCAGACGTCATGCGCGCGCACAACCCAACCCATCCCAGTCTCCCTTTGTCAGGTGGGGGCTCCGTTCTGTGTCACTGTGCGTGTCAGACTGTGTCACTTTACAGCTAGTGAGGCTAGCGCGACCTACCTCTGCTCGCCTTTGTGCACTTCTGATTGAAGGCCCTCCCCCCCCCCCCCCTAGGCATACAGTGCAAACGATAATTATTATCGCATATATACCAGATACGATAATTTTCGGAAAATTGTCGCATACGATAATTCATTATCGCATACGATAATCCATTATCGTATGATGCGATAATGGATTATCGTATACGACCAGATACGATAATTATTATCGTATGCGATAACCAGCCGGTAGGCTAAATACTATTGACTATTGAGGGATCCAGGATCCCGAAAAAATTTACTCAAAAGTTATCAAGAGGGGGGAAAATAAATTTACCTACTTTTTTCCTTCAGTGGTCCAAGGAGTAATGGGTTTTTTTCCCACCATTTTTGGCGAGAGAAAAAGTATGAGGTACGGATGCACTCAAACAATGCGAGAATGCGGTTTTTGAAGGGAAAAGCCCCAGAGGGAGAGAGGGGGGGCGACCCCTTCCCCACCACCCCAGAATGGGAATATTACAGGAATAGTTGCCTTTGCCTTCATATTGTCCCGAGACATAGCATCACCCACCAGGAGTCTCGGAGACGAGACAATGCCAAAAAGGAGTGCAAAGGTGGCAGGGGAGTACTGGGCACACCTGAAGGAAGGTGCGTCACGTGCCCTCACCGGATGTCCGCCTGCTGTTGCTGCTGTGCTGCAGTGCCTCGCAACGACGGTCATTGCGTGTCACAGTCGACCACCACGCCCGACCGTGTCGTCTTCACCAGCTGCCCGAGGGTGGATGGGTAGCGACGAGCAAGCTGCTGGATACAGTCCAGAGGGCGAAGCAAACGAGCCAGCCCTAGCCAGGAAGAGGCATCCATGGGAGTGCCTTCCTCCCTGAGCCCGCGCAGGAGCTGGCCCAACCTGCCAGAAATGTCGTCCCTGTCACGACCCACTTCAGCACGCGACTGCCATGGAACCGAGCGGCTTGCGTCTCGTACTTTGCGGACTGCTGATCGGGCCATTGGTCGGGCCCCTTCGCAGCACTAGACGAGGCTGTCAGCCGGTACGTCACCGTGGTCGGCTCCGCGCTAGCGATCTCCCCGGGGACCACCTCCAACAGCTCAAGCTCGTTGGGGATGCTGCTTGCCGTCTTGACCTTCTTGCCGGCACTATCGAAGCGATCGACAACCCCGAAGAGAACTTCTGCGAAGCGGCAAGCAGCGAGCTTTGAAGTGGCCTCCCCGCCGCAGGTGTTGCACTTCACCTTTTTGGTCGTGGTGAGATCCGCGAGGTCCTTCAGCCCATCCAGCGCAAATGTCTCGTCCTGTTTTGCTTCCCACGTCCTGCCGCAGCACCACCACCAACAACCCGTCTGCAAGACCCTCACAGAAGGTGCACTTTGCAATGTACGTTCGGGAAAATGACGAGAGGCCACTCGGTGTTGGCAACGACACCGACTACGACAGCGATTTTGATTGTGACGAGGAGAACACGCAGGCTGTGCAGACTCAGGCGCAGCCTGCGTGACTCAGGCGCAGTCTGCACAGCCTGCGTGTTCTCCTGGTGATCGGTGCTGCACGACTAGAACTAGATTCGTGGTGCCGGGGAGGTGTTGGGTATGAAGACCGTTCAGGCTTTTTGATTTTTTCTAGATTCATGGTGTGGGAGGAGGGCGGGGGGGGGGGGGGTCGCAAACAACCGTCGGAAGCTGGGAAGACGGGAAACCGCGGCAAAAAAACGGTGTGAGTGAAGGAACTCCTGGACCAAAAAAGTGGGTAAATTTGTACTACCGTATACGTAAATATTTTGGAACGTAAATATTATGGAACGTAATTATTATGGAACGTAAATATTATGGAACGCTGGTGGGTTGGCGTTCCAGATTTTTTTCGTTCCATAATATTTACAGGGCTTTCTGCGACTCGGGGACTTGGACCAGGTGATCGGACGGCATACAGAGTCCCTGACGGGACCTACTCGTGCACTTTTCGTGCGATTCCTGAGGCAAACCATCCTCACCACCGAGTCCCCAACTGGCCCTGTAAATATTTTGGAACGTAAATATTATGGAACGGACCGGGCAAAAATGGGCCCGTTCCATAATATTTACGTTCCATAATATTTACGTATACGGTATTTAGAATTGGCCAAAACCTGGAAATGGGCACTATTTAACCGGATGGCTGGCGATAACATACGATAATCCCATTATCGTATGCGATACCCACCTGATTTTGCCCGAAACCAATCACCGAAATCTCCAGTTTACCGCCAAACGCCACCAAACCCCGCCAAGGGCCACAATCAGCCACAAAATAGAGATCACTACCATTCTCCCAGCCCCAGGAAGGGTAAGATGAGCCTGTGGGGTCCGGTGCTGCAGGCAGGGTACGCGTACTGGTCTGTGTCCGGGCTGCTGTGGTCATCGACAAGGCTGTGTGGTCTGTCCGAAGGAGGTGGATGGTGGTCTCCCTCAGGTGGATCGCGTCTCTCCGATCCTGCATGGGCTCAGGTGTCTCCAGATGATCATCACCCCTTGCCTTGCTGTCGGTGAGGATGGCGCCCGAGCTCCGCCTTGTAGCGCAGCGGAGTCGTGCAGGTCAGGCAGGCTCCTTGAGGCCTCCGAGGTGATGTGCGCGCCCCACCCCGTGGTTCCTTGTAGAGTTGCAGACAGGTCCGTGCGCACGGTGGGAGCGTTCGTATCGCCCGTTCCGTGCCAGGTCCTGAAGAATACCTTTGGTTGAGTATTGCCTCTCTCGGGTTCAAACCCCATTCAAGGTCCTTCGCTATGTCATCACTGGTCGTCAGTCAGAGGGGAAGAACGGTGTTCCTCACTTTTTCACTGCTCACGGGAGCGAAGGCCAAGTCCAACATAAGTGGTAGCCTTGAAGAGAAATATCCTGATCTCTCCAAACATTGCACCGAAGACCACCTGCCTATCACGTTCTTCCCTATCATTCGAACAGTCTTTCTTGTTCATGTTCTGGGCAGGGTGCTCTGTCTCGGTCACCCCGACACCTGCTTCAACTAGGCTAGCCCAACGTCTTCCCTCAGTGTTCTCACAGGGGTGTCCTCAGTATCTGGGTCCCGACAGCAAGGCAGCGTACCAGTCGGCTTTGCGAACCCGCAACAGGCTGTACTGGTGGTTGCATACCGCCGCAAGTATGACCCTGTTGCTGCGTAGTCATGTTTTCCATGAAGTGGGGTGGCGACAGGGTGTAAGTCACGAGGGGAAGGGCATGTGGAACGACCACTGCCCAATACCCAGAGTCCTCTCCGCCCCACTGTGCCTGAAACTTCTTCAGACAGACATAGTGATGTGCATGTCATGGCACTATGTGTGTTGTGTCTCTGCCACCCATTTGTGAGGGACATTCTACACTTCTGAGTGAAGCCCCCCGTCACCAATAATTCAAAGAAGCAAAAATGGCAGCTTCCGGCTCCACTTTTACCACTTTTTCAATGTGTTCTGGGCTGATTTCTGGTTTTCCGAAAATCTCAAAAAATTATCGCACCATTATCGTATATTATCGTATACGATAATATACTATAATGGGAATACGATAATAATTATCGTACCTGGGACCCCCCGTGTATAAGTCCCCCCCCCTTACCCCCGTGTTTAAGTCCCCCCCTGGGGGTCTGGCAGGGGGGGGACTTAAACACAGGGGTGGGCTGGTCTGGAGGGTCATCAGGTGGCCCCTAGGCCCTCCAGGTGCTGTCAGAGTCGAAAAGTGGGGTGCCAAAAGTCCATCCGGACCGGAATTACCCCCCTACGACAGCAGAGGAAGAGGTCTTCTTGGTCTCCACTGTGCCACCCCCGTGTTTAAGCCCCCCCTGTGTTTAGGTCCGCCCCCCCCGTGTTTAAGTCCCCCCCGGCCGAAAATCGCCTCCAGGGGGGGGACTTAAACACGGGGGGTCCCAGGTATGCGATAATAATTATCGTTTGCACTGTATGCCTAGGGGGGGGTCACTGGGGGGGACAAACCCCAAAATTCCACTTTCCCTCGGAGGGCATTTTTGGGTCAAAAAAATATGAAAAACCGGTCCAGAATGTGTCGGAACCCGGATATACCCCCACTACAACATGATCTGTGGCCTTGTTACCCTTTCAGACCCCATCCTAATTTTCCGTCCCAGAACTTGTACCTAGCCCACCCCCCGTGAGCAAGGTCTCATCGCGATCAACATGCAATGGGCCAAGAATAGCTCTGTTTCACCCTTCAAAGATGCCGAGAAGTTCCTGTGGAGTCGATCGGAACAGCGGTGCAAGCCCTGATGTGAGATGGCGGCGCCGCAGGTCGCAGATCTCGCACAGGAAGGTACGTACCGGTTGTTGTACCGGAAGCACACCGTGGTGAAGGTGCAGAGTGGCCCGGTTGCCCGTGTACGAACACGTACCCCACTGCAGCGCTCGTACTCTCGTGCTGACGTGAGCCGAGGTCGGTGTGGATCAACCTCAAACAGGTGTGGAGCACGACTGGCTGGGGGGTCTCCTCTCGTCAATGGTAGTACAGCTGATCAGCCGCTTTCGAGGAGTACAGCCTCAACGGTGACTGCACTCGCACAGCTCAACACAAGCGGAATAGTGAATGAAACTGAGGGGGGAAATCCTCCTGACCCTCGGCAGAGGATGTGTGCGCATTTGTGAAGCGACCGCGTCCCCAAACAACTGCTCAGGAAGCGTTCCCGGAGGTACCGGGCCCACAAACAGGGCGAGACCCGCAGCTTCCTGGGAAGGAAACGGAGTGCTGAATTAATGGATCTCGCCGAGGAGAGCGGGCTCCACCAGTATGAATTCACCATCCTTGAGCTCCAGAAGAACCTCGTGGGCGATATGCATGCGGAACTGGAAACAATGCCTCTTCCCAGTGGTTGTGGTCAAAAATGACGAAGCTACGCTACTTCCCTGAGGTACAAGTTCTGGTACAAAAATTAAAATGGGCGAAAAATGCCTTCCTGGGTGTCAGAAACCACCGAAATGGGCCTAAAACCTGTTTTCCACCACATATCGGCCAACAGATACCCAAAAATCGGCTCTCCGGGGGTAGGAATGGGGGTGTTGGAAAAATTGCCGTTTGTCTACCACTTTTCCTTAACAGTGACCCCCCCCTACCCCCCCCCCCCCCACACCTGACTTGGCGTGACTTTTTGCCTGTGTTGGAATCAACAGTAAGGCTGGGCTGCTGGGGGAGGAGGGGTGGGGGGTGGGCGAGGAGGAGGAGGAGGAAGGGGGGGGGGGAGTGGGGTGATTTGAGATGGCCCGCGGTTTTTGATCCGCATGGGTGTGTGATAACATAAAATGGGAGAGGGGGGGGGGGGGGGTCGCGAAGCAGGAGAAAAGTGGAGAAAAGTAAAATCACAAAGTTGAACTCTCCCTTCGCAACGGGTCAACATAAGAGAGGGGGGCGAGGGGTGTGTTTAACTTTGTGCCCGTCCCCCCACATTGTGCGCTACGTCGTTGTAGCGTTGGCCCACTCGTGTGCTTCTTTCCGGGGTCGGGTCAGGGTGTTTTTCTGAAGAACTTTCAAAATACGCTAGGAGGGTGGGGTGGAGAGAGGGGGAGGAACGGAGGAGAGGCAGACGGGAAACGAAGTTTTCCCGCTCTCAATAGATGGGGGTGTTGTGGGATCCGATGGGACGGTTACCGACGACCACCAGCCTGGCACAGTAGAGGCGACCAGGGCAGTGGCGAAAAAGTATCCATTTTTGCTGTCGATTTCTTCCCTCAATAATAAGTCAGACTTGGGCGTGAGACGATGAGAAAAATTGGGGGGTGGGGGGTGGGTGAATGCGTGCGTGTCGTAACTCTTCACGGGGAGGTGCCCATCTTTTGTCACACGCCGCGGTAACCGCACAGCTCAAAACTCAGCTTCGTGATCGACCAACTGTGCCAAGGCATGGGAGGGAAGCAAGTCGCTTGGGGCGAGGAGGAGTCCCACGCACGCGAGACTGTTGATGCAGTTTGAAGTGCAAGGGATTTGGTCTGGGCATATCTGGTCATGACGACATCCACCCGAAAAAACGCACGATCCCATCGTTTTGAACAGGCATCCAGGGTGTGGGTGTGCCGAACTCTGCTGGTGTGGCCTTGCATTGCCCCTCATCAACGACGGCGACGCTTCGAATGCAGAAGCTGTTGCTAAATTGCTACATTCGTCTCACGGCGATAATCGCATGCCCTCCCACCAACACCCTCCTCAAGGCACCCCACCCCCCCCCCCCCCCCTGCAAGGGAGAGGAGAACAACACATCGTATCAGCCTCTGCGAAAGGCAAACCGCAGCCCATCGAAAGACCGGGTGAAGGATAAGCGTGCTCCCTGGTGTATCGTTTGCTTTGTTTACTTTTTTTTTGGTGTCGACAATCACAAGCAAGCTTGATCTGTCCCATTGACGCCCCTTACCCTGCGAGCAGGTTCGGGGGCAGTGTACTTTCAAAGTATAGACGGGGTCCGTCCTCAACCTCAGGAAGTATTCACAGCACAGGGTACACTTGATTCTGAAAGAAGGAGAACATTTCTGCATTTGGCTTTCTCAGGTTCACATCATGTTTCGTTTCCTAACGCATACATAGGTAGTTTCGGAGGGGGAAACTCATCAGTGCTATCCCTCCGTATGTGACTAGATACTGCCTCCGTGGTATAAAAACTCACAGATTTCCGGATTGCTTCAAAGTTTTCTTTTTCCAATATCTGCATGTCTGATTTGCGAAGCTGGCTAAGGGGGGGTGTCGCCACGCACCCGTCCCGAGGGACCGCTGCCCTTTACTTTTTTTTTCATCCTGCTTCTGTTATTGTATCATCGGGTCAAGCAGATGTATCGCACACACACAGCTCCGGTGCTAAAAAGAACGCACTCCATCCCAGCTCCCTCAAGGTTCGGCGCAGGCGGCAAAGCCTTGGGTATCCCACACACGCTAACCTGTATGATTTGCCTTCTTGTTGATGCAATGCCACCACAGCCCAACAGAGCTGCCAGCGGCACTGTTTTTTGAAACTTCCTTTTGGCGTAGGTATTCGCGACGAGCGCACTCTGATGCGACATCCTCCACCGTGCTGTTGCTACGCATTCGTACATTTCACAAAGCCATCGGGGGCACGCGGCACTGCATGCCATAGCTCTGAGAGTCACACAAAGGGGGGGCAGAGGATGCAAAAGAGAAGGTGGAATGGGTTGATCACACGCACACACCCTACCAGGGGGTAACAGCAGTGTGGATAAAACAGGGATCGGTGGGTTGTCGCCGTGAAAGCAATAAAAGAAACAGGGCTTGTGGCGAGTTGGTTTGATATGAGCCGCCCCCACCCCCCCCCCCCCCCACCCCCCAATCCAGACTTGGCCTTGGAAAAAAATCCTCGCCAACTTGGCGAGACTTTTTTTTTGACTGCGGGCAACAATATCAAGAGCTTTTGTTAGGCGGTGGAAACACACACCCTCTACCACTTCGCGGGAGAAGATTTATCGGAGACAAACACAGCTTAGCCACAAGCCTGTTATTTCGGGGGGCGGAGGGCGGAGGGGGCAAGTGATAGGTATCTTCACACGACAGTGTATACCGTATACGTAAATATTATGGAACGTAAATATTATGGAACGGGCCCATTTTTGGCCGGTCCGTTCCATAATATTTACGTTCTAAAATATTTACAGGGCCAGTTGGGGACTCGGTGGTGAGGACGGCTTGCGTCAGGAATCGCGCGAAAAGTGCACGAGTAGGTCCCGTCAGGGACTCTGTATGCCGTCCGATCCCCTGGTCCAAGTCCCCGAGTCGCAGAAAGCCCTGTAAATATTATGGAACGAAAAAAATCTGGAACGCCAACCCACCAGCGTTCCAAAATATTTACGTTCCATAATATTTACGTTCCATAATATTTACGTTCCAAAATATTTACGTATACGGTATAAAAAAAGCGACCCCTGTTGACAATAGAGTGGCGTCAACAACCCAGGCACAGCTTCATTCGACACAAAAGGCTCCCAAGCAAGATATCTTTGCAATACCCCCCTCCCCCTCCACTGCAGAATACATGCCATTGTCTTCTTCCGCGGCGTAATTCTATGAGAAAATATGCCGAAGATCCAAGAAGGTTGTCCCGGAAGTTCATCGATTGTGTAGGGAAGTGCCCCCTCTACCCTCCCTCCCACTCGGGGTCACCATATACTCTGCAGGGCAGGGTTGTGGCACGCATGTGCATGGGAGGGGGGCAAGGAAGGGGGGTGTGTGTGAAGGGGGGCTGGGTCAAAAAAATATGACGGATAAACCACAAGGACCAAAACAAACCAAACACAGGGGGGGGGGGGGGGGTCAGGGGTGTGTGTGTGTGTGGGGGGGAAATATATACTGGGGTGTGGGGACATGATATCGGGGCATGATTGGGCAGTTGCATGTTTTTTTGGGCTTGCAGATCGGGAGAGTTGGATCCCTGCATGCCCCCCCCCCTCCACCCTCCACTGTTGAGAATATGGCCAAGTTCCAAAGTCCCAAGTCTCCCAGGATGGGATGTCTCAAACCTTTAGTCACAACTGTGCCCCCTCCCTCCCCCGGTTCCCTTTCAACTGCCTGCGCGCGTGCTTCAGATGGCATTGCGACAACTTCGCCGTTGCTTTGTCGCTCGGAACTAGTGAACAAGAAATGTGAATCTGGGGGGGTGTTTGCTTTGTGTGCGCAGATCCGGACGTGGTGTCGAACCGCACTGTGTTTTGCCTGGTGAAGGTGGAGGGGAAGGAGTGGTGGAGTGGGGGGGAAGGGGGCACGGCGCGCGAGTCAAAGAGATGAGTAATCATCGATGAGTGGACTAAGGAGTAGCAGTAATGACAGTTGATACATCGTTGGTAACGAGGAGTATCGAGCGATCAACCCGTTGAGCAAACTAACCTGTCATACGGCCCTCGTTCACTCATCAAATCAGAAACTGGTGCGCCGTGCCGCGGTATGACCCACGAGCCCCACCCTCACGCATAGGGCAGAAAGCTGGTCCCAACCCAACACAGATCCAGCCACACAAGCCGTGTGTGCCGCCCACCTATATCTTTTGACGATGACAAATAACTTGACGGTGGAAGAACTATGGAGAGGGGGGAGGCAAAAAATCCCCCACCTCCCCCGCCTAACAACGGGTGACACACCAAGGAATGTCACGCTGCATTTTTGTAGTGTTTCGCAGCCCGTTGTCAGGGTAGGGGAGAGGTGCAGATGGGCGATTGTGGGACCGTTTTTGATCACCCTCCGCCGGTTCATCATCATGCCGTACGGTGTTGATGGTGGATCGCACCGAGCAAACGCTCTTGATACAATCCACCTCCACAAAAACCTACCCCCCCTGTGTGTCTGCAAGCCTCCCACACCCACATCGAGGGAAGGTGATGTGCATGCCTCCCTACAACGGAGAACACAACCGGGCTGGATGTGGGGCGAGCGGAATGCCCTTCTCTCACTAAGAGAGAACAGAAAAGACGAGGTTGCCCCACCCCCCCCTCCCTCTCGCCCTCTCTCAACACAGAATGTAATACAACGTCAGGAGAGAGAGAGAGCGCGCGCGAGGAGTGGCGAGGTGATGGTAATAGCAAAAGAAATCAGCAGGAGAGGGGGAAGGAGAGGAGGGGGTGGGGGTGGGGAGGAGGGAAAGCAAAATATCGCGGGAATTGTTGCGCATATGGGTACAATATAAAGTAAGCGGGGGGGTGGGGGGTGGGGTGGGTGGGGGGTGGGGGTGGGGGGGAGGGCGGAGAGGGGGCGGCGGTGGCGCCCACAACAACAACAACAACAACTTCATCATCATCACGCATATCCCATATCCCATATCCCCACCAACCTGTTGCCCGTCGTCACGCTCATTTAGGGTTTCGGTATGGATAAACCTCCGACCTAAGCAGGTGACATGCAATACAAAATCTTGTCGGGGCAGCTGTGACGTGCGCCTTGTCCCTCCCGAAGAAGAGTTGCTCGGTGCGAAACCACCTGAAGACGGGGGGGGGGGGGGTGGGGGGCAGAACCTGAGCCAGAAGGCGTTGAATATGTTTTTTTGTCAGAAAAGTAATCGAATCCGGTTCATTTTGTTTTATCGGTACAAAAAAGAGTACATGTCATGTATACAAGGGCAGTGCGGGGGCGGCCACACCGCCAGTGGGGAGGGAGGGGCGGTAGCGGTGGGTGGGGAGGGGCTAAGGGACTGCATGTGCGTATTTTGGTATCCTCCGACAGCCACCACGCACAGCGGTGGCAACCCTCAGCACCCTGATGTGAAGCCGCGGGCTTGTTTTTTCTGTGGGAGTCCGCCATGCTGGATGACATGCATCCCGAGGGTCGGCCGCAGCAGCGGCCGGTGGCGGCCCGCAGAAGCCCGCAGAGAATAGAGGAGCGTGAGCCAGTTGTTGCCACCACCATGTTGGGTGACTGGTCGCCAGAGGACACAAAAAGAACCACACATTGCCATTTGACACATCACCCGGGTGTTCTGTTTGTTCTGTTGCCACACGCGCGAGCTGGGGTGCGCAAATAATAGACGCAGAAGTTCTCATGATGTTCACAGGAAGGGGAGGGGGGGATGTGCGGGGTGAGTTTGTGTAAGGGCTGTGTGGGGGACATTTATGTATAGACGTGAATTGCACCCCCCCCCAACACACACACACACACAAGCCCTCAAGACTCTTGGAGCGGCCTGACTATTTAGTGTCTTTGTCGCAGCAAGGGGGCGATATATACCGCTTTTTTATTGATTTCACGTGTCAGTGTTTGACTTTTTCGCAACTTCATTTCTTCCTTTTCTCCCTCTCCAACCCCACCCGTGACACCACCAGGGTTTAGCTAGCCCTGGTCCGATTATCCCCGGTTCTTCGCTGAAGAGACGCGGCCGGGGGGAGGGGTACGAAGAGTACGCGTCGAAACCGGTGTCACGTCGTGTTGGGGAATCCTTCGGGAGTGCGATACTGAAGGGGAGGTGCTACTGCCCGTGCAGGGCGACACCGCCTTAAAACTTTATAACCACACACAAACCCTCTATTCCCCCAGGCCTGATGAGCAATCCCCCCTGCCTCATGTTGTGACTTCCTTTCTACCTTGCACAAAACATCCCATTTGCCCCTTTTCTTCCTTCGAAAGTGTTGTGACTACCCCCCCTTCCCCACCCCTCGGGAGTGCCACTCCTCTGGTGGTTAAAAGTGACCCGCCGTTGTGCCTTCGGCATCTGTTGCGTGTGCCGTCGTATGCTTCCTATGCACTAGTTATAGCTATCCGGGGGCGGCCTGCTGTCGCACCAGTGGGCTGCCCCACCTCTGCACCCTCGGTTTTTAAGATGTTCACCACAGCGGAGAATGATCCCCTTCTCTGTGGCGATCGAGCCAAGCTGGACGAGGTTCGCCTTCGGGCGAAGGTCATGTGGGCGGACAAAAGGTGCCTGCTCCTGAGACTCATCAGCAACCTGTTTCTTCCTTCAAGCCCTCAAGACTCTTGAAGCGGCCTGACTATTTAGTGTCTTCGTCGCAGCAAGGGGGCGATATATACCACCCTTTTTATTGATTTCACGTGTCAGTGTTTGACTTTTTCGCAACTTCATTTCTTCCTTTTCTCCCTCTCCAACCCCACCCGTGACACCACCAGGGTTTAGCTAGCCCTGGTCCGATTATCCCCGGTTCTTCGCTGAAGAGACGCGGCCGGGGGGAGGGGTACGAAGAGTACGCGTCGAAACCGGTGTCACGTCGTGTTGGGGAATCCTTCGGGAGTGCGATACTGAAGGGGAGGTGCTACTGCCCGTGCAGGGCGACACCGCCTTAAAACTTTATAACCACACACACACACATATCCTTTGTCGACCGGAAGAAGTCGACGCCACCCCCCCCCCCCTTATCCATTCCCCCCTCCTCCTCCTCCACACAATACAAAATATTGAACACGCAAAGGGAGAACGGCAAAAAAAACCCCCACCCCTCCACACTAGTCGCGCAGGCGGCGGGGCACAATGATCTGGGCGGGGTCACCCCCACCAAGCGAGAAGCCGTAGTCCATGCTCGGGATCCGGCGGACCGACTTCCGTGGGGACATCCTCGGAGACATGCGGGGTGACTGCTGCGGGGTGATCCCGACGCTGCTGATGGCAAACGAGCTGCACCTCGAAGGCACGGACACCGGGGAAGGGCTCGGGCGCCTGACCTCGGGCCGACCGGCCGCAACAGCCGCTGCCGCCGCCGCAACCACCGCGCCGCTGTCGCCGGCGACGCCACGCCTCCCACAACCGTGACTGTTGGTACGCTTCCGAGGCTTCTTCTCCACCCCAGTCGAACCAGCCACAGCCCTCTTCGGCGACGGTGGGGATGCCTGCGCGCCGCGCCGCGGCACCGCCGCCGACATCGTAGTGACCCTCCTCCGGGGTGCCGCCACTGCCATCGCCTCCGCCGCCCGGGCCTTCTTGACAGCCGCAGCCTCCGCCTTGCGGCGCTGCAGCTCTGCGATCTCCTCCTGCAGCCCCACCTCCTCGATAGCCTCCTCCACCTCGCGTGTGATGGCGGCGAAGTCGTACATCGGGCCTGCAAACCTGTCGGCGAGCGTCATCATGTCGCGCAGCTTCTGCACAGACCCGGAGGACATCCGCCGCGCCAGCGGCAGCTCCTCGTCGGACCCCCCGAGCGACGCATCCTCGTCGCAGAACTGGTCGGCAGGGGTCGGCGGGGTCGGGGGGCTCGGAGGCGGCACAGCCACCTCTGCAGCCGCGACGCGCACCTCGCGGCGTGGCGGGGGTGCCGCCGCGGTGGCCGCTGCGGCTGCCGCCGCAGCCTGTGGCGACACCTGGGGGCCCTTGTAGGCTTTGAGGCACGGCTTGCGCTCCTCCTCGACGCGGTCTGCGACGACGGTGGGGCGGAAGGGGACCTCCGGCTTGCGGGAGTGCACCGCCCAGCGGACTGCCGCGCGCACCATCCAGTGGGGGCCCTGGGGCTTCTCCGGGTGTGGGGACATGCAGAGGACGCGGCCCAACCCGTAGGGTGCAGCGATGGCGGCAGGCTTGCCGACCATGTCGAAGGCTTCGCCCATCGCCCCTGCCTGGCGGGCATACTGCGTGTTGCCCACCTCGCTGGCGTAGGTTGCGAGGACTTCGAAGCCTGACCGGAGGTGGTCCGTCATGTTGTTGTCGTGTGCGCGGAGGATGAGCGGCCCGTTGGCGTAGGCGACGTTGCTGACACCCGTAACCTCCGTGCCGAAGACCTGCTTGCCGAGGGAGGTGAACTCGATGTCGGCGGTGCCGACGCCGCGGAGGTTCTTCACCTGTGGGTACTCAGGCTGGGTGTCGAGGGTGCGTGAGGCGACGATGCCCAGGGAGTACGGCATGTAGTTCTCGTCGGCGGAGGCGAGGTTGGCACCGGCGCAGATGCCGATGTAGCCGTTGCCTGCTGCAATAAATTCGCGGATGGCCTGCATGCCTGCGTGGCCCAGGGCGCGGCCCTGTGCGTAGCCCTCGCCGCCGGGTTGGATGAGCACGTCAAATCGCCCCTCCTGCAGGATGCCGTTGGCGATTTCACGCGCCGTCACGCGCTGCGTCTTGAACTCGCCGATCCTCTTGCCCGGCGCGGTGTTGCGCAGGCACAGCTCCAGGTCAGCCGCACCGCGGCAGTTAGCGACGCCGCGCTTCGCGCTGCTGCCGCCGATGTCATCGTAAAGAGCAACACGAATCTGCGTCTGAGGGGGCTTTGCAGCCTTCTCGCTCAGCGCACGCCGGCGCGGGCGCGGCGGCTCCTTCCCGACAAGAACCACCATGGTAAGGCTTGTCGGTCTGCAGGGTGTGGGTGTGTGGTTGTGGTGGTCGCGGGGCTGTCGTTCGCCATGCGCTAACCGCCTGCTCTGTCGTAAAACCATGGGTGGGGCTGTGGGTGGGTGGGTGGGTGGGTGGGTGGGGGTCACATCTCGATGCCTGATACAGGCACTCGTATCAGGCCAGCTGCCAATCGGGCCTGTTGCGGGGACCACAACTCCAGCAGATCAGGCGACACCGCCCCACCTACCCACCCACCCACCCACCCCACCCTCCGCCACACATGGCACGTGGTTGCTGCAGCGGAGACACGCCTCTTGATACACAGGAATCGTTTGGATTCCAGAGATGGCGGGTGATACACCCGCCGGGACGCCCATAGGGGTGCTAATACTTTCAGTTTCAGTGATTTCTTTCGGTAGATGGCACCTGCATGCCTATACAGTACAACAGGTTGTAATATGTGAAATGGGCAGCCCGTTGGTTCAGGTTCGGGCAGCCTGCAAGGCTGTGTCCAGTTTTTTGTGTCAAACGCACCGTGCTCACGGAAGGCGTTCAGAACTAAAAAGGTTGCAGTGGGAGCAATGTTTTGTTCACCTACACTCCACGCCCCAACGTGCAGGTGACCAGAAGGTTGCACAAACAAAACAAAAGAAACCCGGCAATCCTTTGTTTGGGAAGAACCACCTCCTTGCAAAAAGTTGAATAATAGGGGTGGGGGGCGACACATGCAGCAGCAGACGAACCGATGTCGTCATCAACAGCGAGGCCTGCCTCACGCCCTGGACCGTGCACTCGATTCAATGCTTTGTTTCAGTAGTTGCGGGCAAGCCATACAAACGCAACGAAAGATACATTCATCATGGAAGGCAGATCAGCGCACACAAGCGAGGCAACGCTGTGCAAGGCAACCATGGAGCTTTTTTTGAGTATTGCCAAAGACCTGCCGGACAAAAGTTCCTCCTTCGCCTGCTCAGGGCACACACAACACACTGCACAGCACACAAGATGCCCACAAAATAGAACTTGACGAACCAGAGTGAGTCTGAGAGGGTAGGTCGAGCAGTGCGCTGAATGGAGGTGTGTGTGAATGGGGGGGACACACCCACGGCACGTTTTCAAGCGCAGCAACCAAAACGAGGGTGAGAAGGAGAAAACACAGAGAGAGGTTCCTGCGTCGGGGGGACTACAACGAAAATTACCGAACAGGACAAATCGGGACACACAGGAATGCGCGTGCCTTGCTGTTTTATTGACGGGGGGGGGGGGGGTAAGGAGTTGGGAGATTGACGAGGGGAGAGGGGGATGGGGGTAAATCAGCCGCCTGCAATCGTTTTGTTGGAACGCAGATCTCGTTATTCTGTGGACACCACTACCCCCCCCCCCCAAGTCGGATGAAGGTGTGAGTATCCCGGGGCGCATAAAAAATACCTCAGTTGGCGACGCTGAACGGTTCAAAAAATACCGGAATTTTCCCGGACCTCCGAGTGCCAGCATCTTGAGCGAGTCTGGCGCATTCGAGCGTGCGAGTTTATCGCCAAAGAATGCGGTTGCCATAAAACAATATCGAGCTGGCAGGCTGTTTGTGTCGCAAAGCCTGGGTGTGATGCCCGACACCTTTTCATCACAATCCAAACCACCGATCGCTTACAACTTCCCCCCCTGTCTCGAATTCGTCATGACGCCTTCCTTGAACGATTTGAACGATTTATGACCTCTCTTCAAAACACAAGGATGCTCCTCTGAGGCCGAGCAACCTCAAGGGTGCAATGCGGTACAGCTTGTCTACTCGTGTGGCTTCACATCCTCGTGGTTCATGCCGAAGGTGAGCGTGGCGTCATCCCACTTGACGGTGTATGTACAGTTCGGCGCCAGCTCCACGACAGACCCCGGCCACCACTCCCCCTGGTACAGCCCGACCACCCTTGTCTTCGGGGGGAGGATGTGCCACATCTCTGCCTTCGAGAGGCCGTCTGTCATGGAACCGTCCCCCCAGTCGACTGTGTATTCGGAACCCTTGGCGTGGAGGATGACGCCTGGGAACCAGGTGCCGTTGTAATTGGCTGCCACCTTGTCGCCTTTGCGGAACGAAGACTTCGACCCGCTGTGGCTCCTGCGGTTATCGGAACGCCCCCGGCTGCTCATCGACCACGACGCCTTGCCGACGGAGGACTTTGGGTCCCGTTCACGCCGCGGCGATCTGCCAGACAGGTCCCTGCTGCCAGCACTGCGCAGCTGCCCCAGGTCCGTCAGGCTCGGCAAATCCCCAGCAGCTGCGGTGTGCACCACGGCGTCCTTCTTGCGGTACTGCGAATACTGCCGGGCGGTGCCCCCTTGCGCGGGTGTCGCTGTGATGGCAACCAGGCCGTTGCTGTTGAGGGTGTCCCCCACACCCACCACGGTGGCCTCGACCCACTCGCCGTGCTGCTTCACCTCCACGGTGTCCCCCACATGCACCTTCTGCTGGTGCAGGTGCGGCGGCCCCCGGAACAACACCGCAAAGGGCTGCGGCCCGTTGACAGCATCGGTGAAAATCTGGCGCAGGGGTGCTGAGTTCGCATCAACGCCAGCAATCTCCTTGATGACCATGCCCTCCTTCACGCCCGCCTCATGCGCCAGGCCGTTGGGGTCCACCTGCGTCACACGCCGCCCTTTGTAGTTGAGGCCCAGCTTCGACGTGGGGTCAGTCCAGAACCAGAGCGGGATGTCGATGAAATCTGGGCTGTCGTCATCCTGCCTCCCCGAGGCATGCCGGCTGCCCGCAGGCGACACTGCCGACGTATCCCCACGCGGAGAGTTGGGGTTCGAGAAATCCAGGTCGCCGTACACACCAGGGGTGTGCGGTGACCGCACCTTCTCCGGCGACTGGGGCGGCATGTCATCCACAGCCTTCATGTCCATGAAGCTGCGCTCATCCGACTCCGCATCCCCTTCGTTGCCGCAGGCAGCGAGGCAAATGTACAGCAGCAGCCCCAGGATCAGGCACACCAACACGGCCACAGTGATGATGAAGGCAAGCCTCCATGTGTACCCCTCGTCAGCGCAGTCGGGAGCACTGGTGATGACAAGCGGCGGTGCCGTCTGCGCGGGCTCCGCCCTGCAGCTGCCAATCAGAGGGGCCCCTGCACAGCCTGACAGCGTGCCGTTCGCCAGGCAGTGCCCGATGAAGCAGTAGTTCGAGCTGCCGCAGTCGGCGTTGCGGGTGCACTGCGCACCCACAACGGGCGCGAAGGCCGCCGCAGCCCCAGCGGCGTCGCAGCTGCACGACCCCCCGACGCAGGCACAGTCCGTGCTGCAGTCATCAGCAGTGAGGCACTGCACGCAGGCCACCCCAGAGCAGAACGTCCCGCTACCGCACGAGCCAGTTCCACCCGCGAGGTCGCACGCGCCTGTGGCGCTAACGACGCATGACCCCGCCACAAGCAGCCCCAAGAAGAGGCGCCTCGATGGCATGGCGAACGAGCTCTGGAAGTGGGTGTGGGTGTGTCGGTGTGCATGGGGGTGTGTGCGCTGCTCCACCCAATACCACCACAGGATCACGCGAGTGGCCTGCGGTTCATGAGGAGGAGTCCGAGGTGGGTGGGGGGAAGGGGGGGGGGTGTGGGGCTGACCTAGCGGTGTGTCCTTCTCATCCCGCCGCGGGGGGTGGGGGGGTGGCGGCAGGTGGTTCGTTCACCCTCTCGCAATGAAGAATCCCCCCCCCCGGTGATGTGATGCAGGTGATGCGTGAGTTGGGATTCTACCCTTGGTGGGGGGTGGGACGCAGCAGCAGAGAGTCATCCATCACGCAGCCCCCCCCCCCCCCCCCCACCCACCCACCCCCACTCACCCCTCCTCCAGACCGTATCTTGCCCTCCCGAGAGAAGCACTCTGCCACGCATCGCTTTGCGCTGATTCCGCCGCCGCACCGCCTGCCAGCTGCGACCCACCCTACCCCGTTCCCCAAACCCTTTTGGAAAAGGTGTCGGCCACATCAGATCCCCCCCCCCCTCCCCCCACCTCCCCCATTTCAGGCCAGAGTAAGAACCTGGCTCTCTCCCCCCCCCCACTCCTATACCCCCCCCCCGCTCTTGACACAACTCTGTGCGACTCTTTTTTCTAGGGGGGGGATTGGGTAAGCCAACCCAACTCCCCCCCGCCCGTTCACCCACAGCCTGTTCACTTCTCTGCATCGTTCGTTATTCACAGAGCAGCTGTTGTGAGTGAGAAGGCCTCCCTCAGGAACGTGGTGGCATAGCAGGAGGTCGGCAGGGTAAAGCTGCACCGGATCGCCACCCGCCCCCCCTCCAGGCACGGCTCCGGCTCGGCAAACCCGGCGAGAGCCCTCTCAGGGTCCAGGTCGCACTCCCCCTTGGCGTGGTCAAACTCGAGGTGCTGCAGGTCCACATCCTTGTCTTCATACCGCGTGACAGACCACGACAGGTCACCCGGGCGGTGGGCAATGCACCTATAGTCCCCAAAGGTGTTGAGCTGCCTCGGGTCGAAGTTCTGCTGCGAACGGTCCTTATACTTCTCGCCCCCGAGCAGCTCCAAGGCGTCAAACCTCCTCAGCACCTCAGTGTACGCTGCCTTGTTGAGGTGCTCCGTGTCGGGGTACTCCAGCAGGGCATCACACCCCGGCAGCGGGAGGACCACATCCGTCATAGCGTATTTCCCCGAGTCGACATCCGCCTGCGTCACGCGGCAGACCTGCTGCAGCTTTGCGTTGGGGTTCTGCGTGGCGCTCAGCACCAGATCCCCAACAACGGGGTGGTGGGGGAGCTTGGACATGCGGATCGTCGCCATCTCATTCCACACCCTGCTCTGCAGGGCGTGGAAGTAAAGCGACCGGCTGGGGCGCGGGTAGACCTGCTCGAAGAGCGCCCGGATGTCGTCCTGCTGGAACCCACCCTCGAGCCTGGACACCCTGCCGAGGAACTCCCGCTCCGTCGGGCAGAACTTCGGGGTGATATCCACCGCTTTCGCAGGGTCCGACATCCATATCGCAGCAGCCGCTTTGAACTCCGGCACGATCTCCGCCTTCGTCTTCAGCATGACGTTGATCGCCTCGACGTAGTCCCCCTTCATGATCTCCTGCGCGACAAGAAAGGTGGGGATCGATGTGGAGCCAAACCGCTGCAGCCCATAGTAGTTTATGAACCCATTCGCCTGCACCTTCGCAAAGGTGTCCTTCAGCTTCTCTGTGAATGCGGAGAAGTCGGACACAGCTGTGGAGTCGCCCCCGCTGGCCGCCGGAGGCTCGGCGCAGTCACGGAGGACGATGCTGAAGCGGTTTCCGGAGTGCATCCCGAGCTTGAGTTCCTCCTTTGCGTATTCAAAGTCGCCCACCTTGCAGATGCCACGCCCGAAGCTCCCGCTGTTCAGCTTGGCGAGGAGTTTGGGGTCCACCTTAGTCGTGGACATTCTCTGCGCAGTCACGGCCCGCTTGTCCTTTGTCCCACTATACCCGATAGCCTGCGCACGGAGGCCCAGCTTATACGCCAGCATCCGCGTCACGGCAGAGGTCTCCAAATTCTCCTTGTAAACCGTGAAGTGGATGTACCTCTCCGTGTCGTTCCTCCTCCGCCCCCCACGGGCGCCCTTGCCGCCCTTGCCGCCTTTGCCTCCCTTGGCAGCTCCCTTCACGCGTGCCTGGTCCTCAGCGGTTGCCCTCTGCAGCACGATCAGCCCATCCCCGTTTGTCGACGACACAAGCTTCGGAAAGCTCGACCTGACCAGCCCGTGCACCTTCCCCCGCAGCTCCTTCGGGAAGTCCCGCTTCGTCAGGGTGATGGCACACCCCTCGGGCAGCGCACCCTCCTCCTCCACCAGATTGGCCTCCAGGCTGTCTGTGGCGAAGTCTGCCTCGGTGCATCCCTCCTCCCCGTCGATGAAGGCGCGAAGTGCCGCCAGCGACTCGGCAGAGGTGGGCGGCGGACCCGCCTGGGCAGCGGGCTGTGCCGCAGGCACCATGGCCTGTGGGACGTCGAGGTTTGACAGGCGAGCGACGGCGCCTGTGGCGCTCACCTCGCGCACGACAAAGTCTGTATACCTCCCCTTCAGGGTGCAGCACGGGCGGAATACGCTCTCGTTGATCCGCCCGCAGATCCCGACCTCATCCTCACGCACAGAGGGCGGGCGGGTGTACGCCGCAGTGCCGGCCTCCATCGGTGTGTCACCGCTGGCGTCCACAGCAGCATCTGCAGCCTCGGGCTCCGCCGCGGGGGCTGCATTTGCGGCAGCGATCCCACCCTCCGATTCGACGCGTGTCCTCTTGGTGTCATTCCCGTCGCCGGTTGCGGTGGTGGTGTCCTGCAGAGTGCGCTTCATTGCTCTCAGCCCCTCCCTCCCAGGCGGGTTAGGGTGGGTGGAGAGGGGGGGAGGAAGCGCCTGCCTTTGGGTGTTAGGTAAGAAAATCAGAGGGCGGGGGAGTGAAGCAGGGTGGTGAAGTGCCAGGAAGCCAAGGTTGACCTCCCTTCACTGTGATTGGGGGAGGTGGGGCGGAGGGGGGGGGGGGGTGGCGACCCGGCCGTTTTTTTGGTCTTGATGTCTGCCAGGAGAAACAATTTATTTCTCTCTTTTGCAGTGCGGCGGGGGCCACAACACATTCAGGAAATCTTTTGTTTTTTATTCGTCGCAGGATCCTTTGCGAACGCTGCACACGGTGCTCAGCGTTCAAAATCGCCTCATCTCACTGCCCATCCTTTCTCTCTCCACTCGATTGCATCGTTTTCTCATTTCCGTTCAATATCGACCCATGGTTTGTGACCCTCGGAGCCCGTGACAAGCGTGCTGCAGAATGAAGGGATGCACCCTTGACCCACGCTGTGCCTGTGTTCTTTTTTGATTTTGCTTCCAAATTCTTGCCAACGTGTTGCAGCACGAAGAGAAACGGGAGCTGCCTTTCTTGATTTGAGTGTTGCTGGCGAAACCCACACACCCCCCCCATGCCCATCCTACCCCCCCCTCACCCCCCCCCAAACAACCAGAGCAACAGACACGCACACGCGAGATACCCGTGAATTATCCGAGACGTTAGGCTCTGACACAGGGGAAGGTCTGTCGATGAAACAGGAAATACTGGGCCGTAAGGTGGCAGAGGGCAGCGCGCCGATGGAGCGGGGGGTACTGAAATAGAAAGTAGAAGGAAGCACAAGGATGATCCCCATTCACTCGTTATGCAGGTTGTGTCTGAGATCCAGTGTTATACTCGGCAGGTGTTGTGGTATTGCACTGTGTGGGCAATACAATAATAGGCTGTGTTGACGTGAAGAGACGCTCTTTTGTTTCCCATCATCAGACGTCGCCTATGGAGTGGGGGAGGTCGCGTCAATCCGATGAATGCGTTCAGAGCAGAACGGTCGAGTGGGTTGACCAGGCGAGGAGGCCACTGGCAAGCAGGCATGGGGAGGGGAGCAGAGAGAGAGGGAGAGTGAGGGGGATGATCTTCGCTGTCGGAAAGTTTTCGGCAAAATAAAGTTCGTAATTTTCACCCTAAGAAGTATGAGGAAGTGCAGCAAAAGAATGCACCGTTTTCGGCACCGTAGCGAAGAAACCCTCCCCTCCAGAGGGAGAAACAAAAGCCCACAGTCCCAGACCCACCCATGTCTTGCGAGGAGCATCGCCCGAGCTGAGGGAATACCGGCTGAAGGCTGAAGGAGACAAGGAAAAACCAATCACCCACTGGGTGATACCAATTTGGAACGGTTTTTTGACTGACCAAAGAGGGAGCGAGGAGAAACAGGTGATGTGAATCATGGGGGGGATCAAGGCTTTCGGTGATACCCTTGCTCGGATGTGCATGTGTGCCGCATGCTGGTCCCCTTGTGCTCCAGCGTGATGGGGAGGGTGTGGGGAAGATAACTGTGATTCGCTGGACCGTCAAGAGACGAGAGAGAGAGAGCAAAAATACATTCCGATGCCGCCACCCAAGAGCCCTGGCGCTTTGTGGATGTGGTGCCCATGTGAGAAATGAGATGGCCTGGCAGACAAAGTATTTCTACACATTTGCGCATCACGAAAGGTGCTAAAATACGACAGGGGCCTCCTACACTACACTACTGTGCGCCCACAGGTTTGGCGTGTTGTTTGTGCGATGAGCGGCAGTGTACTGTGACCGCGCCGTGCGCTCCCCACATGGCTCTTTCGCTTGTTTTGGGCAAGTAATTGGAGGAAATGTGCCGACGCTGTCGTGGCGAAGGATCCACAGGGCTGCTGTGTTCTGCCTTCTCGTTACACCCACCGCTGTCAGTACCAAGGTCCTCTGCTCCAATCGAATCGCCACCCATCCCCCTACAGGGCTGCAACGTTGGCTAACAGACACGGACACATGTGCAGGGTGGGAGGGGGGACATGTTAACAACAATCATGGGCAGGACTGCGATGAGCTTGCTTCTGTCTGAGGGTCCCCCGCGAGGCAAGGCACAGACAGAAGCTGATCGTCCTGGCCCAGAGTACAGTGGGTCGGGTGGGACGAGGGGAGGGGCTGAGAAAACTGTGTGCCGACGATCTGGGTTGATTTGATTTCAATCTTGTGCGACCATATCAAGACCGAAAATACCGAAAGTATCTGGTTCCCGAGTTGTGAAGGAAAAAAGCGGGGGCCGGCGAAGGGCTGGATGTTCTTCGAACCCGGAACACGCACACCCATCCCAACAGCATGCTGCTGGAGGGGTCGTGGTGGATTGCTCTTGCCAAAGGAATCTGCATGGATAATCTCATGCGCTGGTTACGATGATGGCGCCACTGCTATCACAACAACAAGACCTTGCCGGGTCAAAACAAAGAATACCTACGATACAGGCGCACAGCACAATAGCGACCTCCGCATGCTGGAATACAGACGAGCAACCCAAGGCATGCAGGGCACACACCCAAGGGATCCGACACACGGTTCGACGCTACAACCGGCTATTCCCGCCTGATCGCGGCTGACATACAGTGGAATGGAATGCACCTTGATGCCAGAGAGGGCTTGCCGGATTGTCACCAAAGAGCACAAGACACAGCCGCCCCCAGCTGAGACGGCCAAACAACAGAAGGCGCAAGCTCGCTTCGGTCCCATGGGGTAACGATGGTGGAAGCGCCGCACTTCGCTTTCTGGATGGTGAACTCGGTCGGAAGTGTGCCCTCTGATCCGGAGGGAGGCAGAGTTAGGTGGGATCACTGTTGCCCTTCTGTTGAGAGCGAGAGAGAGAACTTGTTTTGTAATGTGTTTGTTGCGTGAGGTCAATCCAGATGATGCTTGGGTGGGAAGCTAGGGCGGGGCAGTCTCCGCGTGTAGCTCCCCGGCACCTCCTGCATACGCAGTGTGTGATATATGTGACGCACAAAACAAGTTCTCTTCGCAACGCTACGCTATTACGTCCAAGAGAGAGAGAGAGAGAGCACGGGGTGGTGGTGGTGGCGGTGGAGATCGGGAAGGGCACTCCGAAGAACTGATGGTGCTGGAGACGGATGAATCCTTCTTCCACCCCCTGGACACACACAAGAGCGAGGGATTCGCGTGAGTGCGGGGAGGCGGTGTTGGGATTGTTTGTTTTGATCATGCTCAAAAACACTCAAGAAATTGGGGAGCCAACTGAAAAAGAACTTCAGAATTGCAGCCCCCGGCTGCAGTTTCTGGCCCCACACACTGTGAGAGGGGGGGGCCGGGGGGGGTTGTGCAGCAACTCAGAACAACAGAAGAACGCCAAACACAGGAAGGCAGATGTAGTGGGTACAACCAACCCTTGCCGATGGTTTTAGACGCTGCTCTAGGATGGGATAGGTCCCAGGCAGGTGGCGGGGCACAGCATGGTGCATCTCCTACCACCCTACTGCTGGACGGGCTGATGCACAGCTCGCAATGAAACGCAAAGATGAAAACGTAATACCAGGTCACTTCGAAAGTGCCATTTGACAGCCACTCAGGTGACATACTGGAACAACTGTTACTTTTAAAGCATTCGACGTACCGCCGTGTATGGCATAAGGAAAAGAAGACGCCGTGCTGAACCCTGAACAGTGTCTGCCGCATCCCCTCTCAGGGAAGCTCAGACTGCGAGGTGTACGGCTGAAATCGGTCAAATCGTACAACAATGATATATCAAATGTAGTTCGACGAACGATAAAATATACTTTCGACAATTTGCTGGCGGGGAGGTCGAGACGGTGAAGAACTCAAATTTACCGTTTTTTTTCTGCGACAGTTTCACAAGGTGCTGTGGAGGGCCTGATGGTATGGTTTTCATGGGCAAGATCGCCAGGCCAACAGCAAGGGGACCACCTGACACCTAGAGGATTTGCAAACGTCAACAGTGATAACCATCACGTATTCCTCAGGAACACCGACCTTCGTGTGGTAGGGTGGTGGTCGCCAGCAGACACCCTACAGCCCACTCGCACATTTGGTGCGTTTTCCCGTGAGGATGGTAAGCATTGCTCTTTTAGGTCGTATCATGTTGTCCGGCAGCTGGACAGAACGTAAACTAACTACTCTTTATTGCTGAGCGGTTTGAGCACATGTAACTTGCATCGCGGCATGTGGGATGTGGCAATCACAAAGACTGAGTCGAGCCATGGTTCTTTCCTTTTCCCCCACAGGCTTCGCTTTGATATCAACAAGCCCCAACGAGTCCAACAATCATCGGGACGATTATTTTGGCTCTCATGGCGGGGCTGTCTGGCGCTCTTCGGATTTTTTCGGAAACTCGGATGAACCCGACAAATACTGGCGGAGGAGCAAGCGCAGCGAGGGGGGGGGGGGGGGGTTGAAGATGTGTTTTTGTTCATGTCGGTTAGCGATTTACACCAACCCTTCTCCCAGCCTTCCTTCCGATGAGGTAGCCCGTGTTGGACTGAGGGGATTTGCTTCATATTCTGGAGGACCACGGCGTGCATTTTCGTAGCACCGCCACCGCCACCACCACCGTCATTTTAATTTTTTGCACAACCATAGCTTCTACGTTGCAGGGAGGTGGGGGGTAATGAGATTCATTCAAATGGCCTGTGGCCGATCGACATTCATGACCTGATTTCGTTGGTATTCTTTCGTTTTGGTTTGATGGATCAGTGCTGCTGCTCGAGCTGCCAGCTGCACTGTCGGGGGAGGGAGGGGGGTTGGTATTGGTTTGGCACAAAAGGGGAGGGGAGGTGGAGAGCCGATCGGAACATTCGTCACAATTTCGTGGCAACGCTCTTCTTTTTTTTTCTGCCTCTTCGCAGTCCAGCACAGCCACGCCTGGGCAATCATCCACACAGGGTTGACTCGGATGCACCTCTGATCAGGTTTATGTATCTCGCAACCTGCCACGGGAACCTAACACAGGCGGGCGATGCGTGATCCGCTCTAATTGCAGAAGCGAGCCATCTCCACAAACAACGGGTGTCACACCACAGGGCACAGGTCTGACACACAGTGAGAGACTCGCTCTCTATTTTATCCTAGGGGAGGGTCGGACAGGCTGAGCTGGCCATCCCCTTCCGTAGTATCCCTTGAGTCGGTCTGTTGTCTGCGCGCCAGCGTACCTTTGATATCGCCAAACAACAGGCAATGCTGCTACCGGCTTGTACGGGCTGTGCTCGGCACCCAGACACCCTTCAGCTTGAACCCACCCTCAAAGGGTGAGAAACAGTCGAACTGCCTCACAAAATGGGTGGCAAAAACCAGACAAATGAATCGCCCAACTGAATCGTGCTAGCTAAACTCCGGAAAGAAGTGTCTTTTTTCGTTGAACGCAGCCAAATATAAGGCCTAACCTGTTTTGGCGCACGGGTGTGATGACAAAAGGGAAAAGTGCTAGCACGAACATGATGTTGGTCTTCTGGTTATGTCTGGTTTCTTAGAACACTTAACGTGTATGCAAAAACCAGACAAATGAATCGCCCAACTGAATCGTGCTAGCTAAACTCCGGAAAGAAGTGTCTTTTTTCGTTGAACGCAGCCCAACCCACAGGGACCGCGTAGCGGAAAGAAAGACAAGGGATTGAAAGGGTACACCACACTTGAAATGTTTAACGCGATATGGCTGCAACCGCCGCGTATCTCGCAGGGAGGGGCGCCAGGGGGACAGGGCACGGCGATGCCACAGTGCCTCGGGTAAACTCGTCTGCTCTCTGTGCATGCGTAGGCACCCACTGAGCGGAAACGGAGATGCCCGCACCGTCCGCGGTGTCAAACAAGGCACACAACAAGTCATTCGCGAGGTAATTCTTGCTGTGGCCCTTGTTGATAGCTGCCACCGCTGCCGTGTTGTCCACCTGCAACCCCAACGCACAGCCCGGCCGCGTAGCGGCTGCGAGGCGTGTCGCCTGGAGCGCTGCGAAGAGCTCTTTGACATATATATGGTGGGCGAGGGGTTCATCAAAACAGCCCTGGACAATCGGCTCGGGGTCTAACTCCAGAAGGGCTGCCCATTCTGTGTCGGAAGCGTCAGACCACGCCGTGACCGAGGGCCCCGAAGCCCCTGCCTCAACCCACACATTCTGGCCCAGATCGGCCGAAATCAGAGAAAGATCAGCGAGAACAGAGGGGGGGATGTCGAGAGGGCGGTCCCACTGCTCCGGTTCCGCAACCAGCTTGGCCGCGGATCTCCTGAGGAAGGCGAGGGAGGCGCGGAAGTAGCAGAGACGCCTCTGCGTCGAGAACAGAAACCAAATCATACCGCCGAAAACCTTGTAGAACTCCCGGGAAGTAGCCCTGTTCTCGCGAACCGCCGCCACGGCCGCCGAGGCAAGGAATTTCGACACCCAATCGGGGTCCGACCTGAAGCGCTTAGGCGACGACTCCAGATCAAATTCCAACCCCAAGGCGATGAACCGCGACTGCGGTGTGCCGAACTCCGCACCCTCGTTGAGCTCGGCGCCCACCGACTCGGCCTTGCCGAGGAATCGGGCGTATCTCACGGCTGCATCCTCCCGGCTATCTCCAACCACAAACCAGTTGTCCACCCAAGACAGCCCATCCTCCAGGGGGAGAAGCACGCGTGAGGCCCTCTGCGCGATGCACGGCGCCCAGCTCCAGCCCATGCACATCACCCGCAGCGAGGTGCGCCGAAACGGGCCCCGCTCCCCAGCCAGATTCACCCCGAAGAAGTCGCGGACCCCGTCCCCCAGGGGGAACTGGTAGAACCAGCTCTTCCCGTCAGCCTGCACCACGAATTCGGCCGCCAGGAACCTCCGGACCACCTCGTGGATCGACGGGAGGAGCATCGGTGGCGGGTCCCGCATCAGCCGGTTCAGCTTTCGCCCGTCGCATACCAAACGCAGCAGCCCGCTCTTTTTCTCCACGGTGAACGCCGGGAGGACCACCTTCGGCGCGTCTGCCAACCCCAGCACCCCCCACTCCGAGAGGTTATCCCAGTGCCGCAGCATGTGCCTCGAGGTCCCGCGCGAAAGAGGCCTGTCGCCCAGATCCACGCCCGGTCGCATGGCCCGCAGGAAAGCGCCCCGGTCCCGAATCACGTCGATAACCCCTGACAGGATCCCCTCGGAATCCAAAGCCTCTAAGGCGTCGAGGTTCAGACGTGACGTCGATATGGGGGCCAGCTCCCCCGTGGGGCCACCCCGCGCCGAGGGCGGGCCAAGATGCCGCCCCTCCACCGTCACCCGCGCTTCCCTCGCGTACGTCGCGTTGACGTCCGGCGAGTAGGAGTCGTCGCCGACCCTCCGAGGAAGAGGAGGAGGAGGGGGCGGCCGTGGCGGCGGTGGAGGCGGAGGCGGAGGTGGAGGCGGTAGCGTGGGAGGCGGCCTGGGCCGAGGGGTCGCCGGCGGGGAAGGCGTGCCTGGGGGCTCGTACGCCACGCACGCCGTCCTCAGGAGCTTCCCAGGGAAGGCAGGGCAAAGAGCGACCCCCGGGATAGCCCCCGGTCGAGCACCACTGATGTGGAGGCCGTCTGCCTCGCCAGCTTCAGCTTCCCCGCCGGGAGGTACCTGGCCAGGGCGTCCAGGGAGCTGTGGCGGGACAGCTGCCGAAACGACTCCAGGCACAGCCCCTCTTGCAGGAGCTCCGCCAGAGCCCCCCGACGGAGGGAATGACCACTCAGCTCCGGGTCCTCCTTCTTCAGCGCCGCCACGATGCGCCGGTAGGTCGTGTCGACCACCAGCGCGCCCGCCGCCCGCCCCGAGATCGCCTCCCGCAGCACCTCCGTCCAGCACTCCGAGAGGAACAGGCCCGTCGTGACGCCCAGGCGGAACGGGTCGCTCTTCGTCTCCGCCCAGTTCACGGCGACAAACTCGCTCTGGAAAGCGATGTCCCCGCACTTCAGGCGCACCACGTCCGACACCCGCGCCGCCCCGCACCACCCCAGCACAATCGCGAGCTTCGTGTCGCGGTCGACGTCCTCCCGGCCCACCACTGCGGCCACCTGGGCGGATGCTGCTGGCTTCGCTTGGTGCTGCGGTCGGAGGGCCCCCAAGCGCTTCAGACCTCGCTTGAAGTCTTGGAGCAGCTGGGAGTCCACCACAACCCCCATGCGGCTCATCGCGGCGACCGCCCTCGATACGTACTGTAGGGCGGAGGAGGGCCGGAGTGGGGAGTCCGCTTCGGACATGAGCCTCTGCACCCAGTAAATGATGCAAAGGTCCCACGGCAAGAGCACACCCGTGGTCTGCTCCCACTCGTGCCGGAACTGGAGGAGTCGCCGGTGGGGCCCCTCGAGCCCCCTCCACGTCGACGGTGCCAACGCCTCCCCCAGCGTCTTCACCGCGCGCTTGGCGATCCGCTGTGCCTCTCTGGCGGTCAGCGGGTCCTCCTGTGCCCGTCTCCTTCCCACCCGCGCCGTGGAGAGCACCCCTATGCTCTCCAGCATCGCCGTGAGGGGCGAGCTCACTGCCTGTGGCCCCCCCTCCTGCTCCGCTGGCTGGTGGGGTGGCCCTGCTGCGGCTGTGGCTGCGAGCTGCGTTGCTGTTGTTGTTGATGCTGATGCTGATGCTGTGGGTGGTGGACCTGGGGGGAGCGTGGCTGGCGGGCCCGTGCCTTCTCCTTTGCCGCCCGGAGGTACGGAGGAATCTCCGGCTTCCCGAAGAATTCCTCCTCCATCGCGGAGGCCGCCTCCCATCCGCCCCCCAACACGCCCTCGTTGAGGGCTTCCAGCCTGCAGAACTGGTTCTGCATCAGCCGGACCAGGAGGTCGTCGTAGTCCTCCGGCTCCTGCAGCGACGGCAGGCTCGTCATGATGAGGTTGATATCCCTCATCCGGGCCTGCGCCTCGTGGGCCTGCGGGCGCAGGGCACCCCCCGCCCGGGCCCCCAGCAGGGCGTCGTAGCGGCGCAGCTGGTGCAGGTGCACCAGCCCCAGCGTGGCCTCGTCCGCGTGCCACCACTCGTCCACGTCCAGGGGGTTGAGAGCCCCGGCGCCCCTGCGGCTGTCGCTGCTGCCGGCTACGCTGCCGGCCCCGTCCCGCTGCTCCGGCTTTCCGGCCCTCGGTGCTCCGGCGCCGGCTCCGGAGCCCGTCCCGTTTCCCCGCAGGCGGGCCAGCTCCGCCTGGAGGTCCGCCACCTCCCGCATCCGCCGCACCTCCTCCCGGAGGGAAGCCACCTCGTCCTGGGGGGCTGCAGCCCGGCTCGCACCTGCCTCAGCCCTTACCCTCGCGTGCTCCGCGAGGGCCGTCTCCCGCTGGGCCTTAGCCCGCTCCTCCATCACCAACGCGGCGTTCCGCGTCTTCTCCCTCTCGAGGGCCAGCTCCGCCTCGAGGCGGGCTCTCACCTCCGCGTGCCTGGCGGACTCCTCGGCGACCATGGCCCGCGCCTGCGCCTCCGTGACGGCGTTTGAGGCCGCCGCCTCCACCGACGCCACCTTCGCGTCCGACTCCGCCCCCGTCACCCGCTGTGCCGCAGCGGATTCCACCTTCGCCGCATGCACCGCTGCATTCGCGGATGCGATGTGCATCCCCGCCGCCGCCTCCGCGTTGGCGGCCCTCGTAGCCGCCCCCGCCTCCACCCCCGCCGCGTGCACCCTCGCGTGCGCCTCCACCTGCGTGGCCCGGATGTCGGCCCCCGCGACCTCGCGAGTGGCCACCTCGCGGGCGTTGGCGGTGGTCACTGCCGCCAGCGCCTGCCCCATCGCCATCCCGAAGTCGCCCGCCGGGAGGGGGGCGGACAAGGCCTCCGGGTTGCCCGCGCCGCGCCCCACTCCGGACAGCACCAGCTCCGAGTTCTGCACGCCAGGCATCGGATATGTCGGGGGTTGAAGGGTGGAGTAAAGAGAAGGGAGTAGGTGGGAGTGTTGAACCACGAAAATATTTTTCGTTGAACGCAGCCAAATATAAGGCCTAACCTGTTTTGGCGCACGGGTGTGATGACAAAAGGGAAAAGTGCTAGCACGAACATGATGTTGGTCTTCTGGTTATGTCTGGTTTCTTAGAACACTTAACGTGTATGCAAAAAAAAAAGTGGCACGGTTTTTTGTCCCGCTCACTCTGACACACCTTGACAGAGTGAGCGAAAGGCGACAGAACAGAATGTGGGGGTGGGGGCAGATAATTTTGTGTTTGGGGTGTTTTGAGGGGGAAGGGCAGCAAAAAAGGAATGACGTTGGCACGGTATCTCGGCCTCCCGGGAATCGTCGGAGGCAGCCGGAAATGTCTGATGCCATGATGAACACGCATTTGCCCCGTGGATAGGCAGGATTCGGGGCACCGGGAAATCTGGTGCCTCGGGGGGCATCTCTTGTGGGATGGGTGTGGCAGACGTGCCGCAATAACATACCGTCACTCAAGTAATGTTGGTGGGGTAATAACCCACCAACTTCTTCCAGAACCCCCAAATCCACCAAATTAGTACCCCACCAACATATTTACCCCACCAACAAATCTACCCCACCAATTTATTACCCCAATGCGCATCGCTGACTACCGTTTTCGTGGCGAACGCCTAAGGGGCCCGGCTGATGGCTACGTTTTCCAGAAAATGCATACGGCGTACGCGTGGGCGTGCGGCGCCTGCAAACGGCAGTCTATGTAGCACAAGAGACGGCCATGTCCGCACACCAAATCGGTCGTCAACCTCAGCAGCCTTCGAGCCTTCGAGTAGGTAATCGTACCTTTTGCACTTGTGCGAAGGAACCGTCTGTGAAAGGCAAGAGCAAAGGCCAGGGCTCAGCCTACTGGGTGGCCTACTGTGTGCTGAGAGACCTGGAATACCAGCCGTACGCAATTTCTGCGTACGCGTACGCAGCGCGGTTTCAGAAAGTGCGGACGGCGTACGCACATGCGCACGCGCAGTCGGGGTGGGTGGGCAGGGGGCTCCAAATCCCAGGTGCCAGAAAAAAATCGCCAAGTACAACGCGCCCTGGGGTAATAATGTTGGTGGGGTAATAACCCACCAACTTTTTTCAGAGCCCCAAATCCACCAAATTACTACCCCACCAACATATTTACCCCACCAACATAACTTGAGTGACGGTAAACTGTGGCTTGTCTGCAAAAAGACCAGCAAAAAGAAGGGGGAGGGGGGGGGGAGACGGAGAAACCAGCAGGGGGTGGCTTGTCGATCGCGAGAAAACACCCCCAGAAATGGAGGCGCCGGCGGAAGGTTTTTTTTGAAATAATGAAACCCGAAACGAAACAAACATGCGTTGGGGAGAACACAGCTCTCGAGGGAGGAAAGAGAGACACAAAAAAGGAAGAGGACAAGGCAATGTTTGTGCGCCAAACCCGGGTGAAAAAATAAAGCCCAGACGATGGATGTGCCGCACGAGAGATAGGGGCGCCCATCGTATTTCTCAGCCCCATGGCGGAGCGGCGACGCGTTTCTTGAGAATATTTTTTTTCTGAGAAATCCATATCATCACTGCAAAGCTACGCAAAAAACGAACCCCCCCCACAACCCGCACCCACCCCTGCCCTCCACTCGGCTGCACCGAAGCCCTAAAAGAATACAGTATAAAAACATCAGAATGAAAGAGCCATTCATGACCGGCAATCCGCATCATCTGATGACGGCAGCGTGCAGGTGTAATCCGCCCCGCTCCCAACGCTGCTCCCGAAGGAAGAGCCGCAGTCAGAGGCGAATCCCAGCCACTCCTCCTCGTCCTCCTCCTCCTCCTGAACGAGGGTGGAGTCGGAGGCGCACTTCACAATGGTACACGGGTCCACGGAGACCAGCTCCTTCGCCCCCACCCCTGGGTCGGCGGAGGTCCGCCAATCCACTACAGCATCGGGCGTCTCCCCCGACCCACACATCACACCGCCGCCTTTGCGGAAGTCCTGCTGCGAGCTGCTGACCCACCACAGGCCCCCTCCGCTGAAGAGATACCACGCTGCCCCACCGTGGTCTGACGTGCAGGTGTAGAATGGCATGCTGTTAACATGCCATGCAGCCTTCACATACACCCCGTTGGCGTCGGATTGCGTGGCGGACTGCACCTTCAGCCGCTGGGGGAAGTGCTCTGTCCGGGAGACGATGTCGTGGCAGGCGGTGCAGACACGTTGGGGCTTTGCCTCCCCCTCCACCGGAGCGTCGTGTGGGGAGCATTTGGAGCAGACCAGCTCGCCGCACAGCCTGCAGTGGTGCCTGCGGCGCATCAGATGGAATCCCTTCTTGCAGGCATAGCAGTGCGCCGCATCCTGGTCGGGCACCCAGGTGGGTCGGGTCGGGGGGAGTGCATTCCCATCACGCATCTGCGCGTCGCTCTGCGCCAGCGCGCGGTGCACCAGATCCCTCACCTCTCCGGGGAAGGATACATCACCCATCACCACGCAGAGCTGCTGCAGCCACGTCTCTGCCCCCTTCGCAATCCCGCGGCGCCAATGCGGTGCGGGGAAGAGACCCTGCAGGTCGTAGTCCTTATAGCTCCCCTTCAACGCCCGCTTCACATCATCGTGGAGCCGCCTCAGAGCGCTGAGCCGCATGAACGCCACCACTTCCTCCTCGTCATCCAACACCGCCTGCACGCGGAACACCCAATGCCCATCGATGAGATGGCTGCACCTCCGCACCGCCTCCACCCACAGCTGGCGCCCGTCCGCCCGACTCTCGATCTCCAGCCAGGAGTCCTCACGCGGGATACCCGGGAGCGGGCCATGCGCTGGAGGGGTAAGCACCTCCCCAGTGGTGCAGCGGCGTGCGCCTCCATCAGGCATGACGGAGAAGACGCGGAACCCGCAGTTGCCGTAGTGTGGCCTCCCGAAGCTTGTGGTGAGCAGGCCTCCGTGGGAGAAGACGACGACACGCCGGGCGCCGCTCTCCTTTGCGGTGCGGCCCAACCAGGCGCGGAATTCGTCGGCGCGGCGGCGGAACGACTCATAAGTCTCGCTGATGGAGGGGTGTGGGGCGTGGTGCCACCAGCGCCCATTCGAGACCCCCTTCTCATCGCAGTAGCGCACCACCTCGGAGAAGTCGAACTGCGGGAACTGCGATGTGGGGAATATACCCCGCAGCATGTCAGCAGAAGATCCCCGGTCCCCCTTCTGCACAGCGCTGCGGTACAGCGTATGCTCCGCAGCGAGTGGGGTGACGATGGTGCGGAGCTTCTTCGCGGAATCCCCCAGCACCTCGACAGAGGTCTGCAGGGCACGGCGGAAGGGCGACACCACCACGAGGGTGTCCTCCGGGAAGCCGCCGGCGCTCCGCAGGACACACCCCAGGCGCTGCGCCTGCAGCACCCCGACGCGGTTCAGCTCCGAATCGCGGTTCATCCCAGAGCAGGCACCCATCAGGTCGTTGTGGTGGCCCATCCCGTGGCGGATCAACACCACCTCCACCCCGCCGCCAGCCCCCTCCACCTCCGGGGAGGGGCGCTCCGCGCTGCTGCTGTGCAGCACCGACAGCTCCCGGAGGGCCTCTGAGGAGAGCTCCTTGTTGAACTCATAAAGGCATGCCGACCTCAGGGAGTCCACGATCCCCATCGGGTTCATCTTGTTAAGGCTTGCCCCCAGACGACCCCCGGAAGATGAGGGCGACGACTCCGATACTGCGGCGGGGGAGGCCCCTGCGAGACGCCAGGTGTACCCCAGGACACGGTTGAAAATCTCATGGGGTTCCACAAGGGGTGCCTCGTCGGGGAAGCTCATGCCGTCGACAAGCTGTGCGAGCAGCACGGTGTAGGCCTCTGCGGCACGACAGAATCGCGCGGTTTCCTCCCACCCCCCCAGGCCGGGGTGGGTGCGGAGCGCGACAGATTTGTAAGCCGTCTCCACTTCAGCCAGGGTGACAGGTCCATCTGGGAGGCCCAGCACGCCCTGGGGGTGGGGCAGCGGGCTGCACTGCAGCGGAAGCATCGGTGTGGTCCAGGCATGCCTTGCGGCAGGCATCGAGTTGAAGGAGGACTCCACCCGGTGAAAAACGCTCCACGGCCCCTCCGGGCTTGCTGCGATGTGGAGGGACCACTGGGATGGGTCCGATGCAGACTTCCCACCCCCCGTCATGAAGCGGTAGGATGCGACGCTGGCAACCCCCTGGACCGTAAACATGACGTGCCCCTTCCGCCTCGACCTCCACCAGGTGCTCCCGTCCCCATCGTGCAAGCGCCACGGGCCGTACCCCTTGAGGCTCTCCGCGCCGCCACCGCAGCTGCTCTCCGCGATGTGGAGGTATTCACCGTGCCTGCCGCGGAACTCAATGCCCCCGAGGTGGACATCTTCAGACCCACCCCTCGTGCGGACAACCGTCCAGCGGATGAACTGCCGCGGCTGTGCTGTGGGTTCCGGCGACATTGCAGGACGTGGATGCGTGGGGTGGAGGGGTGTGGGGTGGAGGCGAATCTACCGCTGTTTGATCCCGGGGGTGGGGGGTGGGGGGTGGGGAGGGAGAGAGTCTCAGGATCCCGTGCCACCCACTGCCCAGCCCATTGCCCTGTTGTGGTGGGTGTGGTGCAGTGTGTGGGTTGAGTGCGTTGATGGAGTCGCGGGGGGTGAGGGAGAGGGGAGGGGTGGGGGTAGTGAAATCGAATTTGAAGGGAGCACAAGAATGATCACCCTTCACTCGTTATGCAGGTTGTGTCTGAGGGAGAGGGGAGGGGTGGGTAAGTCATCCAAGCTCGTTCCTGTTTTTGCGCACGCCCCCCCCCCCCCCTCCTGTTGGCATGTCTCCACACGCGCGCGCTCTCTATCTCAACAGCGTGAAGCTCTGGCCGGTGGGCTCCCCTTGGCGCACCAAAGAGAGGAGGGGGGGGGGGGGGCAAGTATGAAGCTAAATGTGGAGTCCAAGTCCCGATTCAGGATTGCACTTTTTTTCTCTTTGGGTTTTTATAGGGAGGGATTTTTTTTTCTCCTTGGGGTTTTTAGGTGGGATTTTTTCCCAACAGGTTTTCTGGGTGAAGTTTTTCGGGGGCAGGTGGTATTCTAGTGGGGGATGAGGATGAATCCTCCGGACACCCGCCCCTTTTTCGGTTGTTCCAGCCAAAACCCGGCGTTGTTCCCCAGTCAAGGGCCAGGCGTTCACTACCGTGGCCTCCGGCGGCTGGGGGGCTCCGCCCCCCAGACCCCCCTGTACCACTAGGCTGGAGCGTGTGCCTGTCTTGTAGCCAAGTCCTTTGGGTTCACATCAGCGAATGGGACCCAGACCACTCTCAGTAGCCTCAGGAGGACGCAGCCAACAATCTGTACGCCCGCAACTCCCACGCGCTCCCACTACGGCGCAAGGAACAGATACTCACTACCGTGGCCTCCGGCGGCTGGGGGGCTCCGCCCCCCAGACCCCCCCGTATGTCGAGCAACCAAATCCTTGAGATTGTGCCACTGGGCATAGGAAGGGGTCGTTACAATAACGCCCCGAAAACCCATTTTTGGCACCCCTTGCCTGGCATGTTGCTGTTGTGTTGCCACTATCTCTCATCACACAGGGCGTCCAATACCCACACACCACACTCACACTGGTTGTGTGGTGGGGATGGGGGGATTTTCTTGCCCGCGAGGGGGATTGTGCGCCATTTCCCCCCCGAAAAACCCTTGGAGAAAAAGTGGAATCCCGACCCCTTTTTGGGCCCAAAAAGGCCAAAGTCCCAGGCATACTTGGGGGGGGGGGGGAAGAAGCGGTGGACAGCGCACCTCGTGTGTTAGGTTCCCACCCCCACCCCCACCCTCCACCCATCACCCGCACCCCCCGCCGGCGGCGGGGGAGATGAGCGGCGTGTGTTAGTCTCCAGCGGATTAAACTGCCCCCTCTCGAGTTTACAAATCCAGCCGATACGTGTTTTTATAATCGCGGCAATTCAGCATCCCCTCCATAAAAACGAACGAACAAAAAGACATGTCACCGCGTAAGGGGGGGGGGGTGTTGTGTATGTGCCTCCTCCAACATGCGCAGGGGCGGCTGTGTTAAGCATTTCAGTTAGAGAAGTTCATTTGTCCTTTCGCTTTTGCTGCGCCAAACCAGCAGAGACGAGGGGACGACCCCGCCTTGCTTTTGCGCACGTTTTTTTTTGGCATCGACGACCTCCAGCCTGACGTACAAGACGACCAGACCGTGACGTACACAGTGTTGCCTAAAAAGGCGTTGTTCTCACGGAGTATAGACACACGTTTTTTTAAATAGAATTGTGTGAAAACCCGTGATGTTGGGGGCGCAGTACAGATCGGCCAGCTGCACTGTGGATGTGTGAATGTGTGTATTCGAGCGACCCCTGAGCCCGAGTTATACGCCCACGGTTGCTGTGTGGACAGGGGAGGGTAGGGGAGGGGGAAAGGCTGACTTAGTAGTGTATATGTCCCAAGGGACTGGTGGTGTGTGTGTGCGGGCATCGCCGAACGTGAGATATTTCAGAGAGTGTAAAGGGCAAACAAGGGGGTGTGGTCGTGCAGGATCACTTCATGGAGAAAGCAGGAAAAGTGCACCACGAGTAAGAAGACATGGATGTTGATTGTGCCCACACGCCAATCTGTCCCTGTGTTCAGGAATGTGTGTGGATTCGCGGTGGGCACGATGTCCATGTTTTGTCGTCGTGTGGGAATGAACCTGCCATCCCAAAAGATCCATTACACTTTGAAGAGAGCACCACCATGCCAACGTGTCATTGCGTGTCATGTTAGAATTATCTAGATCAGATCACCACCCCCGCACCCCCTCTTCCAACCCAACCGCCTGCACCTCACAGCCTCTCAGAGCTGAGGCACAGCGCTGCGGTGTTGCAGCCTTGCGCCGCAGAGCAGACAAGGCAGAGTCGGTGGGAAGGGGGCCAATCGCACACCAAGCAAGGCGCAGGGGGGCGGGAAGGAACAGGGCTCCTGATCATTGTATTTTTTGAGCAAGCGAATGGGAACCGAGAAGAGTGGTACGTTCGCTACCGGTGGGAGCCAGCAGAACAAGCACGTACAATAAAGAGACAAGGTACAAGGAGCGAAGGAGAGGCGGTGTGTGTGTATGTGGCACACTTTGCATGTCTTCTGAAGTATTGAAAACTCACCCCCCGCCCCCACCTCAGAAGTCGTAGACAGCCAGCTCATCCTCCTCGTTCTCCTGCGCCTGCACCTTGATGTGCCACGAGGTGATCTCGAGCGCCAGACCCGTGTCTGCAGCCAGATCCGACAAAAGGAGGGGCTTCCCTGTGAAGGGGCATGTCTGCCCCGCCTGCTCGATCCACTTGTGGATGTTCTCCTTTTCAAACACATGCCCGTGTGGGGACCGCACAGGCTCCTTCATCAGGTGCCCGTTCAGAGCGCAGCGGAACCGCGCAGGGGCATCGCCCTCTGCCTGGACATAGGCGTGCGCCTCGGATTCCACTTTGGGGCGGACCAACACGTCGTCCATCATCACAGGAGACAGGTCGTCAGCTGCCTTCTCCCCGCCATCTTGCGCGTTGGACATGCGGGACGGGTCAGGGAGGTCGCCGAGGAGCCTGTAGTCGTCGCCCCCAACCACAGGCACCTGGGGGGCCCGCCCCTGGTTGTCGATGGCCTCCTGCAGGAGATCGCTCAGGACGTTGTAGCTGCTGACGTCCCGCGCCAGCAGTGTGCCTGTCGTCTTGTGGAAGTTCTGCTGCAGCAGGACGAGGGATTGCTCCGACAGCGCGGTGAACATCCCGCTCAGGCTCGACTTGATGGCATCCGTCGAGCACTCACTCGGGAGGTGTTGCGCTGTGGTGTGCAAAACGTGGGGGTTGAGGCAGATTATGCACTAAACACAGCCTGCTGTTGGCTGTGATGGCAAATCATCACAAAAAGAGGGGTGAGGCGGCACGGTTGATAGCACACCTTGCTTCAGATTTTCCTCCCCGGATAGGCTGTCGATGTTGACGTTGAACTGCAGCAGCGCGGCATACAGCTTGATGTTGGGCCGCACAAACTCCACCTGTTGTGTTGCACGGGAGGCAATATGGCGCGAGGGCACTGAACCCACACACAGCCCACACTCCCATCCACTGACGGCCAACATACCGGAAGCTTCAGCAGGTCGTAGGTGAAGGCGTTGATAAAGCGGATGTTGCGACCGTACGAACCCATGTGGAACGTGACGAGGGCGAGGAAACGCAGCGAGACGAGGAGTCCCTGGACCACCTCCTTCGGGAGGTCGGCGCAGGGGCGTGGCGGCGGCTGCAGTGGGTTGAAGCTGTCGGAGACCTTCATCTTCTCTTCGTGCAGAGAGAAGCTCTGGGCGATCTGCTGGATCAGCTTGCACACGTACGGCAGCACCACTTGGTCCACCCAGCTTGTCGATGTGATGACGTGCTGCCGGAACGACGTCGCTTGTTGTGTCGAGTAGTTGTAGATGTTTGTCACAAACTTCATGATTGACATGCAGGCGACGTGCACCACGGGCAGAACCGGGCCATCCTGTGGCAGAAAATCGTGTAGCAGAAATCAACAGGATCCAGCACCAATGGGTTGCACTGCATACCTGCAGAAGGTAGGGCGCCACGGCGGTAGCCACCACACGCACAACCAGGAGACGTTTTGTCAGCTTGCAGATGTGGTTGACCTTGTCCTCAAAGTCCTGTGGGCGGTGGTGGTGGTGGATGGATGTCAAAGCAGGGATGCAGAACCGAGGAGAGCATGCATGCCGCTGCATCTGCGAAGGCTGTGAGATTGCAGAAGCCGGCTCACAATATCCAGATGGTTGCAGAGGCACCACGCAGGGCAGTAGACATACCGTCAGGGCTCGCTCCTGGACTTCTTCGGAAGGGTTGGCAGAGAAGAACGTCGCGGGGTGGCTGAATCCGAGCATCGCCGTCATGCAGTTGACTCTGAAAAACAGATCAGGTGGCAGGGGTGATTTGCAAGGGGCAGGGAATACATTGTGTTGCGAACAGAAAAACTCTGGGGTGTACATACCTTAATTCAAACTCGTATGGCGGCTCCTTCAACAGGATGGCGAGCAGCAGCTGCACAGCAAACTGGACGTTCCCCTCCGCAAACTCGAGGACATCCGGTGCACGCACCTTGAAATTTTGAACCCTGCAGAGCAGCACCAGCATGTGCTCGCTCATCCGCCCTAATTCGGAGTCGAAGGGCATGCAGCCCTCGACCTTCATGGAGGTCTCCATATTCACATCGATGTACTTAACTGCGAGACGTGTGGCGTGGCCACAGCACGAGCATCATAAAGACCGAATGGAACAGGTGCAACACTCACTGGCGGCATACTTGCTGAAAAGATATCATCACGCGCCTGGCGGAACATCGCACAGCTGTTCAGGACCAGCAGGAGCCGTGTCTTGGTATGCTCGTGCACATCCTTGTGGTTCAGCTGATCCACCACGACCTTGAGAAAGCTGCGGAAAACTTCGGCGTCGTACTTTCCGTGATTGAGGAACGCCTGTGCGTCCTCAGTCTCGTCGACTAGCTTCCGGACCTGAGGTGATGGGTGGGGGGTAAATCAAGATTTTGGGAAATTCCAGATGATTTCAATTGGTGCAAACCCGCCTGAACACCCCATCCACCTTCCCCGTCCACCAACCAACGCAACGGGAGCTTTCTCTCCGTACTACATACATCGGAATCTGCAAGGACACCCCCGTTGGCCGCCAGCTTCCCCAACCTCTCTTCGACCTCACACAGCGCCATTGTCTGCGGGCGGGACACGCACCGCTCCCCGACGGCAGCTCCCTACACACTTCCCCACCCCCGCCCCCGCCCCCCCGCCCCGCCGACCAGCCACACCAACCTCTTGCGCACCCGTCCCCTCTCAGGCTCGCTGCAGAGGCAATAGTGTACTGTGCCCGTGAGGGGTGGTGGTGTGGCACAGCGAGGGCAGGCTCCCACAGGGCGTGGGTCAAAGAATAGCCACTGGGGGGCATTCGCTCTAAAGTAGAGAAAACTGAGCCGCCGAACAATAGGGGTTGTCGCCTGACACACTTTGGCACAGAGTGAAGGACGAAGGGCCCCAGAAGGACCTCCTGTTACACAGCACAGCACGGCTGGATTCCAGAAGCGGAGGGGGCGGGGGCGGGGTGAGCGCGAGCTGTGGCATGTGGTACTCCTTTTTCTGCCATGTACACCTGACACAGAGCGACGCTAGAGCAGCAAACCAGCGTTCCCCACCCCCCCACCCCCACACACCCCCCCACACACACACCGGCCAACCCCCTTTCTCCCTTTCCTCAGCAATACCGTTGGACAGGGTTGGCCTTTGTCAGATGGAGCAGGCGCTCAACATGACGGGTCAGCTCACCTGGAAATACTGTGGTCATACAAGAAACAGGGCTGCCACGCCCGATGCCACACCACACCACACCAAGGGTGTGAATGTTGAGTGGAAATCGCATCGAGAGCAGGCTGTCCTCTCGGTTTCATTTTCTACACCGATTCAAAAAAAAATGAGTCACGGGTGTGTCTGTGCGGGTCGCGCTTCATTCCGCAGCAGGCCCGGTGACACCGTTCTTTGGGGAGCCGCCTGTCCACCCAAGGCACCAACCAACAGCCGTCTTCCCAAGACAGAAGAGGGCGAGGCTTGCAGTGTGTGTTGCGGGAGAGAGGCGGGGTAGCGAGCCGTAAGAGTGCAACACGGCGCAGGCAGTCTAGACATAGTCCCGGATGACCGCACCGTGTAAGACGTAACGGCAATGCGATGCTCCTGGCGCACAGGAAGACCAGGGGTACTGTTTTGGTTTTCTCTCCCTCTGCCACACATGAACCAGGTGCAAATAAAGCGGCGCAGCTTTGACACACACACCAGGTGCAAAGGAGGGGGGGGGGGTCAGCGGTTTCAGGAGAGAGCGACCAGCGAAAGGGGAGGATGTACAGGACTGCGTTGCACAAACACAGCGACAGGAGGTGGGACAGGAGGAAACAGGAGAAGAGAGAGAGAGAGAGGGGGGGGGGGGCCAGCTCCTTCGCGAATTT
Source organism: Rhynchopus euleeides (assembly GCA_963210315.1). NCBI lineage: Eukaryota > Euglenozoa > Diplonemea > Diplonemida > Diplonemidae > Rhynchopus > Rhynchopus euleeides. Next base: position 1,113,378 of record OY723311.1, on the reverse strand, counting down.
GTGTTGCGTTGGTTCTCTCGCGGGAGCTGGGGTGGTGGTGGGGCTCTAAGAAGGCTGAATGCGCTGGCACAGGAACAGGGCGTGCAAGTGTCTTCAGGCCGGAGGTAGGTTTTTTTGTTTGGAAAGTACCAGCTATTTCTCAAGAGATACAGCGCAATGTTTTTTTTTGGCGTAGGTTCTGCCGACGCAGTCCTTTAGCCAAAGTGCGTACAACAATGCACACGATATTTGTTAGCGCATTCTGTGTGCCAACTAAGCACACGGCACTTGATGCAACCAACCACTGACGAAATGCAGTTGACAGTGTGGGGGCGTCTAATGCATTTCCCTCAGTCCAGGACAAGATTATCTCGTAGAATTTCCTCCTGCTCTAAAGAAATCTGGACAACGCACACTCGTGGGTATGCTTCATTCGCAGAGAAGATACCAATCACACACGGGTTCATCTTTTGAGCGGCTGAAGCGGCAGCTGCTGGGTGGGCCTCGGATGTGGCACGTGTGCCCTGCCGACCCATTGCATTGGAGGGGTGTGGGGGGAAGGGCGGGATTGGGTTTGGCTGCTTGGTTTTGAACCCGGGGGCTGCATCAACACAGCATCCGAACATCACATCACACATACACACAGGGGGAAGAAACAGACAAAAATGGTTCTCATACAAAAGATGGGGGGGGAGGGGGGGTTTCTGGAAGTACACACACCACAATACATCGAGCGGGGCGCCGGGTCGTCTGCAAAAAGGGTATCACACGAGTTGCATTGACTTCCGTGTGGCCGGATCCCACGTCTCTCACCCTCCGTTGCACAGTGACCCGGCTAAGGATCCGTGTGCAACTGCTCCCCTGCTGTGAGAACGGCATCGGCCTTCAGTAGTGGCTGAAGCCATGGCGTGTGTCTGACTCGGCTTCCATCCGGGAGGCCATGCGCTCGCGGTGTGACGGAGACCTGAAGTGGTGCGACGCGGCGGGGCTTTGGGCAAACTGCGACGGGACGTGGGGCTGCTCGTTCTTTGCATCCGCCGCCTTGAAGTACAGCGTCTCGATGAAGTGCGGGTTCTCTTTGCAGTGGTCAACCCACTCGTCACGCGTGACGACGCCGTCGCGCCTCTTGTCGACCTGGGCGAACAGCTCGCCAACCGTCATCCCGGTCAGCTCCAGCCCGAACCGCAGCAGAGAATTCCTGAAGTCGGCGTATTGGAAGTACTGATCGCTCGCCCCCAGAACCTCCTTGAAGACAGTCACAACCATGACAGAGCGGGGTGGCGGTGCTGTCACAGCGACGCTGCGCTTCGGCCCGCTTGGGAGCGTCAGCCAGGTGTCGACCGTCTCCGCCACAGGGATGGTGCCCGGCCTGTCGGGGTGCCACACCGACGCATGCTGGAAGCAGAACAGCTGGGGGTCGACAGTGTTGGCCAGCAGCCCCTCCGTGAGGTCCACCCAGCGCTGCTGTGCCGAGTCGAACACCTGCAGCGCCGCAAGGGTGAAGGGCACATCCGGGCAGCCGGGGGGGTGCGACGAGCGCGCAGCCACATCGTAGCATGTGTCCACAGCGTTGACCAACGCAGCCATCGTCGGCTGCTGGTAGAAAGACAGGCGCACGTTGTGCTTGACACCGTGCACATCACACGCCACACGCACCGTGAACCCTGCAGCAGCGGTACGCCCATGAGGCGATGTGCTTGCAAGGCGTGTCCTGGGGTTGGCCTGGTCGGGCGTCATCCCCTCACGCGCACGGGGGGACGAGAGCACCTCCAGCTCCCGCACGCGCTGCTCCAACTCCACCACACGCCCCTCCACCGGCGACGACCGCCCCCCCACCACGGGGCCGGCATCGGGCCCCGGCGGCAGCGGGAGCAGCGGCACTGGCGGCGACGACGGGCCACCCCCGGCAAGCTCGTGCACACGCCGCTCCAGCTTCATGTTCTCAATCTCCAGCCGCTTGGTTCTGGACCGCAGCAGCTGCATCTCGCCGATATCCTCCGCTGGGGGCGACGCCCCCTCCGCACCCCCCTGCCCCTCCATGCGCCTCTCCAGCTCCTGCACGTGCAGCTGCAGGCGGCGGTTCTCCTCGATCACCTCCTCCGTCACACCACGGTGATCCAGCCCTGCCTCCGCAAGCTTCTTCGACTGCTCATACAGATGCTGCAGGGTGTCGTTCTCGTCGCGCATGCGGCGCAGCTGCTGCTCCAGCTCCGTCTTCTCCGGGCCGGCACCCGCACCCAGGGCAAGGCGGGCGCTCTGCACCTCTGCGCGGAGCTTCTCCAGCTCGCCCTCTGCCTTCTTGTTGCGCCCCCGCTGCAGCTTCTGGTAGTAGATCTCGCGGAGCATCTTTTCATGCGCCTTCGCCATGCTTGCAAGGATGCCCGCCTGCTGCGCAGCGTTCGACGACGCCACGTTGCGGCGGCCACCACCCCCGCCAGCACCCCCTGCGCGGAGCTTTTCGTTCTCCTGCCGCAGGGAGGCCACCTCCTCGCGCAGCTGCACCAGCTGGTGCTCAGTGCGCTGGTTGCGCCCCCGCTGCAGCTTCTGGTAGTATATGTCGCGGAGCATCTTCTCATGGGACCGTGCCATGCTGGCGACAAGCCCTGCCTGCTGCGCAGACTGCGACTGGCTGATGGGGCGGCGCGTCTGCTTCAGGTTCTCCACCTGCCGCTTCAGGTCCTGGTTCTCTGCCTGCATCTTGCGCACCTGCCCCCGCTGCAGCTTCTGGTAGTAGATTTCGCGGAGCATCTTCTCATGCGCCCGTGCCATGCTGGCGACAAGCCCTGCCTGCTGCGCTGTGGCATTCTGCCTCAGGCGGGCGCTGTGCCCGCCGGCATCGGTGACGTCCCCCATTGCCTTTGCCTGTGTGTGGGTGCATGATGCCAGGCGGGTTGGATATTGGGGAGGCGTGCACTGTACAGCAGCTGCGGGAGGCTTGGGGCAGGCAAGGGGTGTGTGGGTGTGGGTGTGGGGTATTGACGTCTGAATCTTTACGGGGCATTGCTTGCGGCTCGGCCCTCCCTGCGGAAGCAGGAGGGCGCGACGCAACGCATTGGTTATGGGCAAACTTTTTCAAACACGAAGAGGCGTCAGGCACACACACACACACACACTGGGGTTACTACAGACTCAAAGACAAGAAACTCATTGCGCAAACACCGCGCACAAAACCTCGGGCGCACCACACTCTGGGCTGCAGAGCACCAAAAGCCTGGAGAAGTCACCCTCTCCATCCCCACCCCAGCTGTGCCCCAACACACGGGTTGGGCACGGCACCCCACACAGCACGTCTGGCTGTGCCTCCACCCCACAGCACTACGCGCAGGTCTTGTTGCGGTAGGGCCCCACCAACACATGCACCTCGGCGGGGCTGAGAGACGCCAGGTTCACCATCTGCGACAGCAGGTCGTCATGCTTGCTGCCTGCCTGGTAGGGTAGGTTCAGCTCCGCCACCTCAGGGACGTCTGACGCGGATGCGTCAGTCGAGGTCGGGGGCTGCATCAGCGAATCGTGCACCTCCCAGAAGGTGTCGTGCAGAGGGAAGAACGCTGTGAAAGCATGCCAGGTCTGCGCCCAACGGGGTTTCTCCCCTGCAGCGGTTGCCAGCAGGGACATCTGCGAGAAGGTGTCGGTGCCCCGCCGCAGCGCCACAGGCACCTCGTCCTCGCTGCTGCCTTCGAAGCAGGAAGAGATGATTCGCCGCTGGAAGCGCCGCAGGAAGAGGGCCCGCCGTTCCGCCGTGGCCAGCAGGTTCACCTCACGGCGGAGGGACGATACTTCAGAGCTGAGCTTTCCGCTCAACGCCTCTTGGTCATCACGCAGATTCTGCAGCGTGTCCTGCACGCCCTGCGCTGCAGCGACCTGCTTCTTGACCTGCTTCACCTCGCCCTCCAGCTTGATGGCCTTCGCCTTCACCCCCTCGAGGTCCATATCCTTCACGGGGTCAGTCTGGTGGCTGATGGATTCCTTCAGCTTCCTGTCAGAACGCTTCACGATGTCCAGCAGCTCCGCCATCTCTGTGTCCAGCTCCGACCTGACGCTGCAGATGTGCAGCGAAAACGCCTGCTTCCACGACTGCTCCTCCCCTGGGGTGCGGGAGCTGCGGTGGTGCTTCGCCACGCCGCGCCACAGCCAGTCCGCCGATGAGTTGAGATCCCACGCCCGGGAGACGCACGCCACCCTGCAGAGCTCACGGAAGTCGAGGAACTGGAAGGCGTGGATGAACATGTCGGAGGGCAGCTTCCGCGGGGTCAGGCGCAGCGCTGGTGTAGCTGCCGCCGCCGCCGCAGCAGCGTAACCCAAAGTGCTGTCGCACGACGGAGCCGCTGGCGCAGCGGGCGCATGCCTGGGCGGGGGCTGCGGCGTGCGGGTTGCAGGGCCCAGCGTGGTTGCCGGGCGGCGCAGGGTTTTGACGAGACGCTCCCGAGGCAGCCCGCCATGCCCGTCTGTGACACCCTCCCGCGCAGCGAAGCGCTCCTCAACCGCAGGGGATGCTGCGTAGGACGGGTGGCGCAGGTAGGATGCCTTCGCACTCGAGAACCTCCGCGGCGCAGCCACGCCGTGCTGATACACGCTGCGCGACGACGAGGGGCGGCGCCTCTGCACCGCATCCTTCTGCTGCTCATACTCGTTGTGCAGCAGACGCTTCAGCTCGTCCTCTGTGTTCGCCGCTGCGTTGTCGTGGTGGAGATACGACCCCCGCCACGAGCTCCCCCCCACATCGTCAGCAGCAGCCCACATGCGGCCCTCATACATACCGCAGGCTTCTGTGATGACCGTGATGATGAGGGGTGGGTGTGTGTGCCGAGTGACGTGATTGCGATAAGGCACGAAAAGAGGGTTTGCACCCCTCGCAAAAGCGCCACATGGGCAGCCTATGATTCATCAACTCTACAACTCATTGCAACACGAGCAACAATAGACGATTTGTTCGACAGGCACGATCACGAGCCACGTGGGTACCAAGAGCCACGATCGCAATACAACAAACGAGGCCTCAACGCCAAACTGTGACGCAGTTGAAGAGGAGGTGGTCTGCATGGTCCGCATGAGTTGCTATCGAGCTGGGGGCAGACAGGGGTGGGAGGGGGAGGGGGCGGGGGTGGGGGCGTGCGCTTTCCCGTGGCGTCGCAATACGGCCCAACATGAGGGATCACTCGGGGGGGGGCCACTTGGCAGACACTCGGCGACCCACCTCGCTGCCCCACCACACGCCACGCACCGGGAGGAACAAGATGCCGGCGTATTTTTCTGTTGTTCGCCCAGAGGCTTCGCTATTGCAGTCTTTTTCAATTGTTCATCCAAAAAAAATCACCCCACCCCCCCCCCACCCCATGATTTTCGAGAACACTTGAGAACATCACGCTGGGCCCCTGTGGAGAGGGAGAAGATCCCAGAGGCATTTGGTGGATTTCTTCAACAAAATACACGCGGATGCCTCCTGCCTTGTGTGCCAACCTGTGCCGGGTGCGACAAAAGATGTGAGCGGGGGGCTCACCGCAATGCACCACCGCACCACACAACGGGATCAACACCCTCTTGTTGTCTATCCGCCTCGCCAGGGGCGGCGCAGGGTCTGTGTGCAGCGATGCAAAACAACGCCGCATTTAGAATGATTTTTTTGCTGCACCCGCCAGGCCATGTCCTCCTGTTTTCAGCTAAACTATCCTATATCATCAGGACATGCGTCGAAGGGTTGAAGCTCCAGACGCACAAGGGGGGAGAGGTGTGGGGGAGTTGGGTGGTGTGGGAAGGACACGGTGGATCATACGGGTATTCCGAACCAAAGAAATGCCGTTGTTTTATTTTTCAGTTCCTTTTGAGGGAAGAGAGGGGTAAGAATCCACGCGGCCTGATTTTGCCTCTTCTGTGTTGGGCTGATTTTACGCTTCTGCAATTCATAAATATGTCTGGTGCCCCTGACGACCCCATATTGCGTAGTTTGTGCGTAGTGAAAAGGGGGGGGGGGTCTCATTTTTTGATTTACTCAGCCATTCTCTGTCTCTATGCCGGGACCCCAAACTCAAGGAGTTCTTGCTGTTCCGGGGTCAGTGAGGGTGCAGGCGCTTCAGGTGCTGCAGGTGCTGCAGGTTCTTCAGGTGCTGCAGCGCTGGCAGCCTTCGGTGCGGGTTTCGACGCAGTCTTTGCAGGTCTCTTTGGGGGTGCCCTTTGGCGCGGTGCCTGCTTCAGCTCGTCGGGTGGAAGCATCAACGCATCATTAAGCGGTGCCTGCTTCAGCTCCTCCGGGTGGAAGCGTCAACGCATCATTAAGGAAGAAGGAAGCACAGTTGCTACGCTTTTTTGCAGCTGCAGGAAACGACACCATACCCAACAACAATCCCCAGACCGTCGAGGGAGAGTGGGCGCCTGGATCCCGTGACACAGATCTCTAGTGCCGTTGTGATCCCCTCGGATAACGTCTCCTGGACGTTGTCAGCGGAGGTTGCCTGTGTGGCGGTGACCTCCGTATACCCCGCGGGATCCAGTGCCAGTAGCGCCTTCTTCAGCTTTTCGTCGACCCCTCGGCCGACGCTCTCCTTGATGTCAAGGGCCACCTTCAGGGTGGCACCTCGCAGCGCCCTGAAGGCTGTGATCGTATCATCATTCACAATCTCGAGGGTGTTCTACGCGGCTCCTGGAACTCACTTCCTTCTCAGGTGTTTCTGGGCATGGGGCAACCTTGCCCAGGTGTTTCTGGAGTCCCGCCCCACATGTCGTGCGTTCTTTCGTACGGTGTATAGTGAGTTCTGGCAATAATTTTTTGCTCGGTCAGCGCAGTGCCTCCAGTCCTGTCTCAGTAGCCACACAGAAAGGGGGACCAAAAAAAACTGGGGGGGGACCAAAAAGCGAGACCCCCCCCCAGATTGCGTAGTTTGTGCGTAGTGAAAAAGGGGTAAATCAGGGGCACCAATCATTATGTGCATTTTTTTTGCAGCTTGCTTTTTGACAGGGTATAAGATAGACTTTTTTTCTGGCGCCGTTTTCCGGTTTTTCTGGTTTTGAAATTTTTTCGCGCGCGCCTTCGGCGCGCGCGACCCGCGCAAACCCTCCCAGAATCTGAGAGGGCCCGGTGCCTGCGCGCGTCCTGTCGTACTGAGGCTGCCTGGTGGGGCAGGCGCAGCAGCTGCTTTGAAAGTTTGGACTCTCGGCCAAAAACCGGTCTGGTACAATTTTTTTACGCAGGGGGATCTGGGGGGCGGAGCCCCCCAGCCGCCGGAGGCCACGGTAGTGAACATACCGTCACTCAAGTTTTGTTGGTGGGGTAATATATTGGTGGGGTAAATATGTTGGTGGGGTACTAATTTGGTGGATTTGGGGGTTCTGGAAGAAGTTGGTGGGTTATTACCCCACCAACATTACTTGAGTGACGGTATGTTCCCTACAGTCTGGATTCGCTTGTAAGTAGGAAGGCTTCGCTGTATCGCAGCCCGGCCAGCAGGAGATCACTGGTCCTTGAGGGTTCAACCTTCAGGGTGGAGGAGGGCGGGGGAGCGACCACTCGTGACAGGTGTGCGTTGTGGGTGGAGTGGGTGCACGACAGAATGGCCAAAGGGTCCACGAGATCTCTGCACACATTCCGTTATCGAGGAGATGGGCACCTAGCTGTGACGACAGGCAACAAACAAATCTCATCTGTTAGTTGCCCCCAATAGGCTTGGCGACCTTCAAGACTGCTTGAAATTCGTTCGTGTTCTCGTCTCAGCCCTCCAGACAAGCAGATCTGTCTCGAGTTGGTGGGCTGTCGCCATGTATTCGATGGCACCGAGTGACGCTGCACAGAGGCAGACGACACGGTGAACTCCAGCGGAGGTTACCCTACCTCCGCTGGAGTACACCGTGTGTCTCCCATGAGTCTCAACTAGCGGGAGGCTTAGCGTAAATTAGCTGGAAAATAGACTCCCGTCTCCAGTACAGACTGCAGTCTTAGACTCCCTCTTAGACACTCGCTAGGGTGGCTGGAGTCCACCATGTGTGCACCTTCAAAACAGAAGAGACCTGCATGACGAGGGCATCACCACCCACCGGGCCACCCGCTAGGTCCATTTTTTCTTCTCCGCTTCTCTGCCTTCTTTGGACTATTTGAGCTCTGTGCGGATCACGATGGGGCCACTTTCTATTTTTTTATGGCGTTTTTTCTGACTGTTTTACTGTCCCAAAGTCACAAAAAAACCGCCAAAAATGAGATCGACCCTTTTTTTTTTCCCCCAGAAAACCGGGAACCGGGAAACCCTGGTTTTGAAAACCGGAAAACCAGACCTATCTTATCCCCTGTTTTTGTTCTTTGCCTGTATTCTTGTTCTTCTGGCTTGTTCCCCTTGTTGATTTTTCTTCGCATTCTTTTGCCGCTGCACAACCCCTACACCTCCCCCCTCTCCGCCGAACGGCAACAAACACAACCACACACAGGCCACCAGAAGGTGTTTAACTCCCTTGCTGATCGCTCTCACAGAGTCGAGGTTAAAAATATGTCCTGATGATGGTCTTCCCACCCCCAGCTGATGTGCTTCCCCCGACTTCGATTTTTGCCTTTGGGATTTCACACCGGTTGGAGCTGAGATACAGAGCACACTCAGACACACCCTCCCTCACCGTTGTGAACTGAACCATGAGCTGCCGTGTTTCAGGGGACAGGGGCCGAGAGAGCGGGTGAAGGGGGAGGGGAGCGTATGGGCAAAGCTGCGTGTTCTCACTCCGAGAACAGCTTTCTTCGTTCCTTTTTGATCCAGGTGTGCGGGGGGAGGGGTGGGGGGAGGTAAGGGGGAGGTGACCATGGCTCTGCCTGTCTCGCACATGCATTGCAAAGCTATCGTATGCAGCCCCCCTGTTCCTAGGTCTCGCTGAGATCTTCGAGATCGCTGTCGGGATCGCGAAGGTGGGTAGCACGTCACACCAGGATGCATGGCTTGTCGATTTGACAGACAGAAACCAAAGACAGGGCTGGGGGATGGGGGTGGGGTGGAGGATGTGGGGCGGCAGACAGATCCACAGACTTTGTGACAGTCCTGGCAAAATATAAACCTCGTTCCAAGGATGATTCTGAAGCTTTTGAGCAAACAAAACTAACCGGATCGCGTGCGTTCGCTGATGTGAACTGTATGGTCCATGAACCAGTGCACGAACAGAATTGCCGCCATGTTCACGACCAGCCAGACAAGTTGGCGAATCGTCATACATTGCAGGTCCAGAGAATGGGTGTTCCCATGCCACCCCATTCACCCAGTCGCCATTTACTCGTAGTTGTTTTCATCGGAGCTTGATTTTGTTTTTGCAATGTGAGCTGTCTCCCCCAACCTTCCACCCTCCCCGCCGCCCAAGAACACATTTTTTTTCGCGAGGAACAGAGACCGCTGCTGCGCGCCCGATATTTTGCTGGCGCCATGTCAGAACACTGGGATAACCTCCCAAAAGGGCCAGACACGCACATTCCAGTGAAAAACGAAGGGAGCAAGGTCACTGACTTGGGACACGTAGAATCACAATGCACTCGCTGAAGGCCGGTGGGAAGGGGGGAAAGGGGTAGGGGGGGGGGGGGGGGGAGGGGCGCAATTTGGCTCTGCAGAAAAGCGCAGCCTTTCATTTTATATGATTGCGCGTCCCCCCACACACCACCCCCGCCCCCCCTCCCGAAGCCATATTATTTTGGAATTTCTGAATACACCGCCGCCAAAGGCACGCCACACCAGACAAAGGGCACACGGCAGGGGTCAGAACGCCCCGATTTGGCGACAGAACAGGGGAAAAAAATGGGTCGGGGAGAGGGGCGGGGGAAGGTGTCAAAATAGGATCAAAGTTGGCAACAAAAATGAATCAAATCCGGTTCTGGTGGTGTGGTGGAGGGGGAGAGCACGCACCCCCCCCAACCACCACTGCTTTTCTCGCCACACCCCATTACTTTCTGGCGAAGGGGGCAGGGGGAGGGGAAGGATACGGGGTCCATCGCCGGCTGCGAGTCTCACACGACAGGACGACCAAAAGCCAGGTGATCTGCACACGACGCTCTCCTTGTATTTGATTTTTTTCCGGCCATACCAGAACCCCCCGTTCCCCTCCCCACAATCTCCATCACAAAACTCTTTCTATAGCACACAGTGGCCTCGCTCGCCTGGCGATGTGGGAGCTAAAACTGTTAGCAATCGGGGGGGGGGGGCCCCCTTAAGCCCCCCTAAAAACGTACGAAAACCAAAATTTTCAACATACCATCAGAACCGCCCTAATACCTGATCTGACCCGAAAATCCGACCCATACCCCCCCGGAAACTGTCTGGGGCCCACTTGTGACACCTGATACGCACTTTTGTGATGATTTTTTGGGGTCCTAAAAAATGTACCTCAGTTTCGTACCTTGCCTTTGTACCTGAACCACTCCCGACCGCATTATTTCGTTCTTTGCCTTTTCTGCGGTGGTTCTGGCTCAGGTGGCACGCATGTTGCCTTCCCCAGTGCCTCGGCAAGGTCTTTCTTGACCTGATTAGTGGGAATGTTGTGTTGTTGCGTCAGCAGAATGAGTTCAGCCACCTTCTGGGTGTAGTACTTCGATCGCATATGGGTCATTGTGAGTACTTCGTACGCCTGGGAGGCTGCATCGGCATTAGTAGGCAGCGTTGTAGATGCTTTTGCTTCGTCGATCTTAGCCTGTGAAGGCACGATTGGGATATTGTACGCCCTGAGAGCCGAAGTGGTTATGATTGTGCTGTGTAATTTGCGCCCCGCAGGATATGCACACCACGCAGTCTCGACAACACGTATGAGAGTGTACCATGTGGGGACTCAACAAGGTCATTGGATCGGCATCTGCCTGCCGACTCAGCCCCCACACAGTGCGACCGCAAGGTCGCCAGGGATGTCTCAACGCCAGGGGAATACCCTCCCCTGGCGTTGTACAACCCTACTCTCAACCCTCGGGTCCTCTCCTGGAGGCGGTGGTGGCGGGCCCGCAACGCTTCGTACTTCCGGTACAGACTGAGGTAGTCTGCCCGGCTGACCCGCTCATTGCTTCCTAGATCATCTGCTGCTCTGGAGCTGCCATCACTCTCACTGCCCACATCAGTTGGTGTGGGGGTAGGAGCAGGAGGAGTGGGAGGAGTAGGAGTGCAGGTGACATCTTTCTGGGCTAGCAAGGAACGCCGCTTTTCCCGCACGTGCGTGCAGTTGATGCACCACTGCATATATCTGTCGTCACCACGTCCCACTCGCTCTCCTATGTACCCAGCCCGACGGAGCGCCCGAAATAATGTCGCCTCACCGATGTCGTGTGCCGTTTTCTTTTTACGCAGGTCTGCCACAACGCTCTCTGCCGAGACCCCGCATCTCCCGTTTGGCGAGCGTCTTTCGAGCAAGGTACTCCTCTGCAGCAGCATCTGACACCTCTGCGAGGCCCTGGGCACGCGGCATGTGTTGCTCGGCGTGCTGAGTGAGCGTAGTGACACCCTTCCCTTGCAAAGAACGAAATAATGCGGTCGGGAGTGGTTCAGGTACAAAGGCAAGGTACGAAACTGAGGTACATTTTTTAGGACCCCAAAAAATCATCACAAAAGTGCGTATCAGGTGTCACAAGTGGGCCCCAGACAGTTTCCGGGGGGGTATGGGTCGGATTTTCGGGTCAGATCAGGTATTAGGGCGGCTCTGATGGTATGTCGAAAATTTTGGTTTTGTACGGGCTTATGACCCCCCCTAGGGCAGTGAACCCAATAAACGACGTTTATTTCAGAAACCGTTTTTCAATAAACGTTACAGGGGGGGGTCAAATAAACGTACTTAGTACTACTATTCGGCGAACGCGCGGGCCTAAATCGACCTCGCCAGAAAATTAATAAATAGTTTGCGAGCGAATAGACGTACTAAGTACGTCTATTCAACTTTTCCTAAAAACGCTGTTTGCAGGGGCTCTGCGGGGCTGTTTGGTCCACCAGGGGCGCGCTGGTCACTGCTGTCGTCCGTCTCTCACTTCTTCTGCCTTCCGGTCGAGTATCCGCTCTGTTCTCGTCCTACCACTCGCCCCTCATTTGGTTTCGTACCGTTTTGATTTGTATTGCCCCCCCCCCCCCTCTGGTGCCCCCCCTGGTTGACATTCTTGTTGAGTTAGTGAAAGCATACACAGTTCATCAGAGCTGTCAGCTTCACTGTCGGTGGTTGGTTGGTGCGTTGATGCTTAAAAAAAAGATGTGAAAAAGGCAAGCCACAACCAGCACGCCCCAACTTACTTCTTCTTCAAGTTCTTGGGCTTGCTGGGGCAAGTCTGCATGTTGTGCCCAGGCTTCCTACACCCTTTGCAGAGCCTGCGGTGTTTGTTGGGAGTCTGGGTGGTCGGGGACGCTGCGCGCTTCTTTTCGGAGGACTGGGAGGACTGGGAAGGCTGTGTCTGTGTGAGAGAGTTCACACGAACCGGCTTCGCCCATGCCAAGATGCTTGACTGTTGGGTTGGCTGAGACACAACTTTCTTTTGGGTGGACTGCTTCTCTGTGCTCTCTTTTGCCTTCCCGTCCAACCCAGGTTCAAGGTCCGCACCACCAGCCTCAGGGGATGTTTCTGTGCTTGGTGCGAAGGTGAGGTCCGGACAAAGGGAGCTCTTCACGAACCCGTCCTCCTCACCCGACACCTTCAGCACGTACCCCATATCCCGCAAGCGCTGGGCTACCACCTCCCCCCTCACACTTTCCACCGACTTTCCCCAAACAGCTCCAACAGAGGTGCACATGGCCTCGCGGTACCACCTCTCTGTGAAGCGACAATCCTGGCGAAAACCTTCGGCTGTTGATTTCTTTATCTCGAGACGGGCTTTGTCCTTGAGCCCTTCCAGGTGAGTGTGGAAGGCAGCCTTGAATGGTGCAAATGCATGCACATCAAGGTACTGCACTGTTCCTGTCAACCCACCTGGAATGACCGCTGACTTCGCCCCCGTCTTCCTGTGCAAGTACGCAACATTTTTTGGTGCAATGTGTGTTGTCGCCGAGTCATAAATGACAAGCACGTTTTTGTTTTTGCAAATGGGGGCCAAGACGCTGTCAATCCACCACCGCCACTCGGCTTCTTTGACTCAGCCGGTTTTCTGGAAAGTACAGTTACTGGGGGGGGGCAAATACAAGGGTATACTCTTCTATTCACCGTGCCAGCTTACGTAATTCAGGGTTTTCAAAAAATTGTTTTTTTAGCTGAAAAGTTGTCTAGTATGCAAATACAAGAGTATATACTCTTGTATTTGCATACTAGAAATGTGGCCTCCGGGTGGGCCCTCATGGGGCAGCGGCGCCGAAGAGACAATACGAGCGTCCTCTTGGCCTTTCCCACCCCGAGGCGACTCCCACCAGACCGTGACGACTCCAGACAGGAGGCCCACTGGCCTGGGGGGGGTCATTGGAAGTACAAAATATGATGAAAACCCCACAAAAGTTCTTCAAAAGTCTAGTATGCAAATACAAGAGTATACTCTTGTATTTGCTCGGTGAACTTTGTAAAATCGCGATTTCTGGAGTACTCTTGTATTAGCATATACCCTTGTATTTGCATATACTCTTGTATTTGCCCCCCCCCCCCCCCCAGTAACCCCCGAGTCTTTGTGAATCTGATGCTCCTCCTTCTTTATCCTCTCGCCCACACCTTTAAAAACGATCGACTGCTTTGTCGCAAGAATGGTCCTGTCTTTCACACTGAACGTGACAGCACCAATCAACGTGGCAAATCTATTTTTTCCAGCATCGGTATCGACCACGATGTTGGTGTCAGTGGTGTAGCACAACAGTTTGTCCCTGCGGGTAGAGCTCTTGTACAAGGCAGACTCATCCACATTCACAACCAGGTCAAAAGTACCAAAGGGGTTGTGCAGCAGCTCGGACCCGATGGAGAGGCGTCTGATGGTGGACCAGAAGCTGTGCAACTGGACCCGGGCTTTTTCAAGAGAAAGCTTGGCAATGCGCGAAGTACGAAATTGAAACTTGTTTCTCCTGGCCCAACCGTCGATCCACTCCACCGAAGCCTGGAAGCCTTTCGGGAAGGGAACAAAGGACATGGCAAGCTCCTTGATTTTGCGGCGCGTCGTTGGCAAGTCGTTCTTCCGCCGTTCTCCCACTTCTTTAAGCACGTGGGCCTCCACCTCAGGAAAGAAACACGACCTCCCCCTCCCCGCCTTTCTTTTGGCATGTGTTTTTCCGCAGCTGGTCCTCGAAGGCTACATCTATGGTGAGGTGTGTCTGGGGCCATCCGTCCACATCTTCTCGTTGGTGGTAGGGACTGCGGACGCCGTAGATGAGGAGTCGTTTAATGCGCGCCGCTCTTCAGCAGTGATTTTGACGCCTCTGGACCCCAGGAGTTTGCGGGTTTCCGGGTTTGCGGTCTTCAGCAGTGGTTCTGATGCCTCTGGACCGCAGGAGTTTGCGGGTTCGCTGGTTTCCCGTCCGTATGTGTCTGAGGGGGGATGCCCCGATTCCCTTCGTCACGACATATCTTTGAGCGTAGGTCACTTCCCCCCTCTACGGACCCCGTGCACCCTGGTTCCCCTAAGTGGCACCAATAGACCCCGTTGTCCCCATTCCTTGCCCCAAAGTTTGCAGATTTGTGTGTCTCCAAAAAGAAAATCTCAAAAAAAACGAAAAATTTCCCCCAAAAAAAGGGTGAAAAGTAAGTACTACTATTCAACGGCCCAACGTGCCCCAGAGCAGGCCTGGGCGGGGAACGAGCCCTTTTTCCAGGTTTTTTGGGTCGGGGAACCAGGTTTTTTCTAAGAATTTTTACAAGGGATTTTTTGCTCGCCCCCCCACAGTTTCCAGGGGCGTGCCCGTCAGGCGGGACCTTTTCTCTGATTTCTCTCCGCGTCATCATGTGACAGCTCTCGAGTGATGCCCAGAGATGCTTGCGGCAGAGAGTGCCCCTCATGCGCGTTACAGCTGAAAATGAATGAGGATCACCTGGCGCTCGTTCTCATCGGGGGTTGTGCTCCGCAGGGACTCAATACACCTTGGCACTCTCGCAGGGCTGGACATGCCAGCAGCTGGAGGACAGTTACAAAGCTGCCACTCCCCGACGCCACCCACCTGCTGGCCCCTTCAGGTCTGAAAACCCAAAAGCTCCCGGGGATTTTTGCAGTGGTGCGCACCATATTCAGCGCAGTAGGGTGATCTCTCCGATTTTCCAAAACTGCTGGTTTACTGGTTTGGGGAACGGTCGCCGGCAGACCGTTGAAATGCCCGTGTTAGCAAGGCACACTCACGTTTCAGGTAGCGTGTCGCGTGTCACGCATGTCGCGAACGCGGCAAGTGTACCTCCCAGGTGGGGAAGCCCGACCTCCTGTCCGATGTCAGTCAGGCTTCGAAGAAGCGCTTCATGGATGCGCTGACCTCCTACGCTGCACTGTACCCGGGGAAGTGAGATAGATGGACGGGCACACGCTACATCGGGGGTCTCGGGGGCGGTGCCCCCCAGCCGCCGGAGGCCACGGTAGCGAACATTTGTTCGTGTGGGCGTACAGATTCTGTGCGAGTTGGCTGCGTCCTCAGAGGCGACTGGAGTGGTTGGACCCCGACTTGATGGGATTCGAAGGACTTGAGTACGAGACGTACGCCACAGGGGGGTCTGGGGGGCGTGAACCCCCCAGCCGCCGGAGGCCACGGTAGTGAACGTCTGGCTCTCCAGTTGGCCAGCAAGGCGAACGGTACGTGGGACAGACTTCCCTTCCATCCTTGTGCGCGCCCTGTCGACTGGGGAAAACTTAGAAAAAGTTTTTTCCTCTGCGAAACAACCTGCAAAATTCCCCTAACAAAATTCTTAGAAAAAAACTTTTTTTCCCCTTACAAAAATTCTTAGAAAAAAAGTTCAGAATCCTGAAAGTGGGGAACAAGCCCCCCAGTTAGGAACAGCCCTGCCCCAGAGCCCCAAAAAAATAAGTACTACTATTCGGCTAAGTACTACTATTCAACTAAGTACGTTTATTTGACCCCCCCCTGTAAACGTTTATAAACGCTAAACGTTTAGCGTTTATTTAGCGAAGCAGCTTGTGCCCGCACCCCACCCACATAATCTGACCTCACACACTCCCACACGATTCTGGTGGCAGAAAGTGCCCAATATGCTCCGGAAACTCAATTCCGCCCACTCCCAGGGGGTGGTATGCCCCCGACATGCCGTTTTTAGCAACCAAAATTTTTGGGACAGAACTTGTACCTGGGCTGCACACCACAGGACACATCAAGCAGAGCAAGCACACCTCAACCTGCCAGATGCACAGAAGAACTGTTGTCGTTGATTGTTCTGAAACATAACAGCTTCTCGGTGCCCTCCAGAGGCCAAAAGGCAAGCCAATATGAGGTAATCGCGCCAGGAACAGTTGTGGGAGAAGTATGGTACAGTTCGCGTCCCATTTGACGCTGTTCTTGGGAGCTTACGGCAGCTGGGTCTGTGGCACGGCGCATCCGTTGCCAGGGAGCGCGTCCTCGGGTGTGGTGCCTCACTTGTGATCATGTGGCACAGGGACGCCATACGAGAGTCTCTCAGATGCCTCCTCTGATGGGAGGCAACTGACTGGAACAGGCACCTGGTACAGCAGGCACGGGTACAAGAAGTGGCCAGAAATAGCGCCGATGGTTTCGACCTTGCGCTTCGACATCTTGCTGTCCTCACCGCAGCGGTGCCCCCCCGCCCTGGAATTTGGGGTGTGGTGCGCTGGCCATGATGTATTTGTATATTACCTGCACCCCGACCGGAGGCCGAAATTGCACCGGAGTGCAGGTAAAAAAACGGTCCGAGGGCCGGAGGCCCGAGGCCTTTTTTTACCTGCACGAGCAGGCCGTTCGCTATCGTCCACAGATCCCGTGTGGGGTGGACGAAGTTTTATTTGGGATTTTTGGGATTTTGAGATTTTTTTTAACCACAGGGAGGCGCCCCTCGGGGGCGCTTCGCGCCCCCTCGGGAGGTACACATTGGCTACCTTTCCTTGAGAGAGCAGGTCGCTGCACTTCTGGCAAGGCTGTCAGTACCTCCGGAGGCACTAATAACCTTGCTTATGAGCGAAACGCCCGTAGATTGGTAGGGACCGCTGTGCCACACAGTTCGGCTGCCAGGGGGGTCTGGGGGGCGGAGCCCCCCAGCCGCCGGAGGCCACGGTAGTGAACATCTGTTCATTGCGGATGGACAGATTCATGTAACTTGAAAGGAATTGGGCACCAGACATACGCCACAGGGGGGGTCTGGGCGGAGCAATACATCGTACTTTGGGGAAGGTCGTTGTGGTCTCCTTCTGACACTTCCTTCCTCGTGCATTCCCCATCCCCTGAGCCTCGTGATCCCGTGGGCTCTTTCACCACCCACCCCCCCTTCGGTGGGTGGAGGCCGAGCCCAGAATTTTTTTATCCCAACTTCGTCCCCTTGGGCGAAGTTGTTGGGCGAAGTTGGGACGAAGTAAATCTGAAGATTTATTTTTTTAGCGAAGTTGGGCCCAACTTCGCCCCGAGCGAACGGCCTGTGCACGAGGTGCAATTGAGGCCGACTCGGGGTGCAGTTGAGGGTTAATTGCGACATCCCGGTCATTAATCGCACAGCACGACAGGCCATCCGCTGCTGGATTCTGGGCCGAATCCAGCCGATTCAAGGCGAATCTGGGGGCCTCCCAGCCAGGTCAGGAGGCCCAATTACCTAATTGCACTGTGCATTTCATAACTGCCCCGCAGTGCAATTAAGTGACCTGGAGTGCAATTAAGTGCACTATAACGGTGTTGGAGTGCAGTGCAATTAATGTCCGGGTGCGCAATTAATGATGTAAAGTGACTCAGTGGCAGAGCCTGCAGGGAAACGTTTATTAAGCGTTTATCTGAACGTTTATTTCCGCTCAGAATTCTGAAAAACGCTAAACGTTTATAAACGCTAAACGTTTTCAACGTTTATTTAATCACTGCCCTAGGGGGGGGGGGGGGGGGTGGGGTGCGGTGGCGCTCCCCTGTCGTGCACGCCTGCAGTTTGGATTAGCGAACTGGCATCGCGCGGTGCCCCCGAGAGGCCACAGCGTGAGAAGCGAGTCCGCCACCACACAACAGGCAGAGGGAGTGGGCTGGGGAAGTAGAATACCGTATACGTAAATATTTTGGAACGTAAATATTATGGAACGTAAATATTATGGAACGCTGGTGGGTTGGCGTTCCAGATTTTTTTCGTTCCATAATATTTACAGGGCTTTCTGCGACTCGGGGACTTGGACCAGGTGATCGGACGGCGTACAGAGTCCCTGACGGGACCTACTCGTGCACTTTTCGCGCGATTCCTGACGCAAGCCGCCCTCACCACCGAGTCCCCAACTGGCCCTGTAAATATTTGAACGATTTTTGAACGATTTTTGGCCGTGCTCGTAGCATTCCCCGTTGAGGGGGTCGCTATTTCGTGTTCTCCTGGCCGCACGGAGGCATTGCCTTACGTCGCCTCTTCCTCTTTTCCTTTGGTGGTGTGTTGGTCTGGCACAGAGGGCGGGACCGTGCTGATATGCACAGTGACGACTCTCCCTTTTGTTTTGTGCCCGCCTCCACCGAGATTCGGCTGATGCCTCTCAGACTGGGGGCGGGCGGTCGCCGACCCTTTTCTGTACGAGGTTTTCCACAGGCTGCACACCTGCCCCGCGGCTGTGTGGCAGTCTTCGCGGAGTGCAATGCGAAGGTCTGGCCTGACGTGGTGTGACTATTTAGACTCCAGGTGTCTCCACCCTTCCTGGTCTGGGGAGCCTCGGTACCCAAGCAGTTTTCGGTCATGCCCTGGACCACGGCCGTGCTAGACTCCTGGTGCAGGCACCCGTCATGGTCCGGGGACGGCCCCCCCAGGCAGTTTAACGTCTTACCCAGGACCTTGGTAGCAGAGGTAGGTTATTTTGGAACGTAAATATTATGGAACGGACCGGCCAAAAATGGGCCCGTTCCATAATATTTACGTTCCATAATATTTACGTATACGGTATGTGAAAAATCACGCGGTGCTGTGAAAAAATAAGCGGGGGGCGAGTCCAGGGCTGTTCCTAACTGGGGGGCTTGTTCCCCACTTTCAGGATTCTGAACTTTTTTTCTAAGAATTTTTGTAAGGGGAAAAAAAGTTTTTTTCTAAGAATTTTGTTAGGGGAATTTTTTTCTAAGGTTGTTTCGCAGAGGAAAAAACTTTTTCTAAGTTTTCCCCAGTCGACAGGGCGCGCACAAGGATGGAAGGGAAGTCTGTCCCACGTACACGGTGGACTCCAGCGGGGGTAGGGTAACCCTTTTCGGGAGTCTCAACTAGGGGGAGTCCAACTCCCGCTAGCGGGAGTATAGACTCCCGCTAGCGGGAGTCTATACTCCCGCTAGGGGGAGTCTGACTCCCCCTAGCGGGAGTCTTTTCACCTATTTTCACTCATTTTTCCCATGATACCTATGCAATGTGGCACTCGTCACTGAAGTACAGCCACACCAAACGAAACGGACGTTTCCACCCATCCCAGCTCGCAGACCTGATTCACAAAAATGGGGAAGACGACAACGAAGCCGGCAGCGAAGCCGGCGGCAAAGTCGATTAAGAAGAAGAAGAGCGCAGAGAGTCCCGAGGCTGCGGAGGCGACGAACATTGTGCATGATTTTTGCACGGCCTTCCCTGTTAAAAAAGGGGGCAGTGTGCTGACACTGGGATCCATTAGAAGGCTCCTAGCAACGGTGTTGAGCAAGGAGCTCCACCAGCACAGCACCCAGGTGGCCAACGCAATCATCGCCATGTCTTCCCTGACATGGATAAGTTCGCTGTCAGGGAAGTCGCAACGATGCGGAAGGAGGGCGCTCTCCGTCATATACAAGGTGGAGGCGAAGTATGGCAAGGTGCAGGATACAAACGTGTCGTCGGGGGCAGCCTGAAGCCGCGAATGATCGCGACACGGGCGAACGGCTTGGCACCGTGGGTCTGGATAGATGCTGGAGTTCGGCCGGGTGAAACCGGAAGTCGCAGCAAAATTTGCCCCCCCAGATTTCTTCCTCAAACCCACCCGTGGGCTGATCCGGCCTTGCACGGTGGACTCCAGCGGGGGTAGGGTACCACTACCGGGTTTAACCCTTTTCGGGAGTCTCAACTAGGGGGAGTCCAACTCCCGCTAGCGGGAGTATAGATCAGCAGTGGGCAACAATGAGGCGATGCGGGGGGCGAGGGCACCGATGCTCACTGTGCGACATCCCAGAAGAACGCTGGTATCAACAGGTGCATCGATACCCGCACCTGACTCTCTCTGAGATGAAAGAGGCTGGCTACCCCTCCCTCTTGGCAGGTGTGCTTCCCAATGCCCGCTACGTCACCCCAGCACTCCATGACTGCAAGGGGCTCGCCATGCGGCTGATCAGGGTACTGGATGACAGGGGTGGAGCTTGGGGGTTTTTTCGGGTCAGCTGACCTGATTTTCTGCAGGCCCTCACAAAAAATCAGGTCAGGGCAGGGGATAAGATAGGTCTGGTTTTCCGGTTTTCAAAACCAGGGTTTCCCGGTTCCCGGTTTTCTGGAAAAAAAAAAAGGTCGATCTCATTTTCGGCGTTTTTTTTGTGACTTTGGGACAGTAAAACAGTCAGAAAAAACGCCATAAAAAAATAGAAAGTGACCCCATCGTGATCCGCACAGAGCTCAAATAGTCCAAAGAAGGCAGAGAAGCGGAGAAGAAAAAATGGACCTAGCGGGTGGCCCGGTGGGTGGTGATGCCCTCGTCATGCAGGTCTCTTCTGTTTTGAAGGTGCACACATGGTGGACTCCAGCCACCATGTCTAAGAGGGAGTCTAAGACTGCAGTCTGTACTGGAGACGGGAGTCTATTTTCCAGCTAATTTACGCTAAGACTCCCGCTAGTTGAGACTCATGGGAGACACACGGTGTACTCCAGCGGAGGTAGGGTAACCTCCGCTGGAGTTCACCGTGTCGTCTGCCTCTGTGCAGCGTCACTCGGTGCCATCGAATACATGGCGACAGCCCACCAACTCGAGACAGATCTGCTTGTCTGGAGGGCTGAGACGAGAACACGAACGACTTTCAAGCAGTCTTGAAGGTCGCCAAGCCTATTGGGGGCAACTAACAGATGAGATTTGTTTGTTGCCTGTCGTCACAGCTAGGTGCCCATCTCCTCGACAACGGAATGTGTGCAGAGATCTCGTGGACCCTTTGGCCATTCTGTCGTGCACCCACTCCACCCACAACGCACACCTATCACGAGTGGTCGCTCCCCCGTCCTCCTCCACCCTGAAGGTTGAACCCTCAAGGACCAGTGATCTCCTGCTGGCCGGGCTGCGATACAGCGAAGCCTTCCTACTTACAAGCGAATCCAGACTGTAGGGAACAGATGTTCACTACCGTGGCCTCCGGCGGCTGGGGGGCTCCGCCCCCCAGACCCCCCCTGCGTAAAAACATTGCACCAGACCTTTTTTGGCCGAGAGTCCAAACTTTCAAAGCAGCTGCTGCGCCTGCCCCACCAAGCAGCCTCAGTACGACAGGACGCGCGCAGGCACCGGGCCCTCTCAGATTCTGGGAGGGTTTGCGCGGGTCGCGCGCGCCGAAGGCGCGCGCGAAAAATTTTCAAAACCAGAAAAACCGGAAAACGGCGCCAGAAAAAAAGTCTATCTTATACCCTGGGTCAGGGGTAAAAAGAAAAAAAAATATAGATTTTCGGAAAACCGGAAAAGTTGGCTCCTCGCCTTGGGGCCTCAAGGTGACCAGGAGGCGTTTCGTGAGCAAAGTGACCCCAGCGACATGAGCACAGGCCTCAAACAGTCACAATAGAGGACAAATGAAGCTGCCCAACCCGTACCGTGCAACAGACGTTTACTACCGTGGCCTCCGGTGGCTGGGGGGCTCCGCCCCCCAGACCCCCCTGTGGCATGTGCCTGTCTTGTACCCAAGCCCTTTACATCAGGGAATCTCAGTATCCTCAGGAGGACGCAGCCAACTCACACAGAATCCGTACGCCCGCAAGTCACAGATGTTCACTACCGTGGCCTCCGGCGGCTGGGAGCTCCGCCTCCCAGACCCCCCCTACGGCATGTGTTTGTCTTGTAACCAAGTCCTTGCGCGTCCGGGGCTGCATATCGGTTCCGGTACCTCGCGGGAGGCTGGGCCCGAGCACTGATCTCTGAGACGAACCGGGGGGGAACCCATAAGAAAAAATTGGCTGACCCGATCTGACCCGATCCAGCCCGCAACCCCATATTTCAAGCTCCACCCCTGCTGGATGAGACAACAAAAAAATATTCGACAAGACCTGTACAAACCTTGCACTGAATGTGTCGCAGCATGGGACAGGTGCTTAGTTCCGGAAGGTCGTGCTTGCCTGTCACAGGACACACCTACAAGGGCTTGTTCCGCTACCTCTTTGTCTCCCTTGCAGACCTCATGCATTTCCGGTATGCAGACATCCCCTGGCGCTTCTGGGGATGCAAGGATGAGTCAGCCCGGATTCCCTTCTTGCGTGCTCGGATCTCAGGGCATATATTTCACTGGTTGATGGAGCATGCCGAAAAGGGATCAACGCGCAATGCCTACGTACACAGTCTCCATCATTGGTGGGCTCCAGAAGATGCAGTGCCTCTGCAGAACAACGACGAATTTGAAGAAGCAGAGAACGGACATCGCAAGAAAGATGCCGTTACAATCGCCAGCTCCGCAACTTACGAGAGAGATCTTGCGATGGCAGAAGAGAAGCGGCGCGCATCGGGCATGCCTTGGAAGGTTGCGCACCTGTCGCAGGACGGGATCCTCGGGTATAGAGAAGTCATCCTGTGTCCGTGTCTGCACACCCGACACGCTCATAGATTGGCTGTGTATGTTCTTTGCACACAGTTGACACAGCTGCAGAAGGGGTTTGTGCACTGCAACACACAGGACTTCGTTGAACCCATCAGCGCGCCCTACTTCCTGTTCCGGTTCCCCGAAGGACACCGCAAATTATCGCTCTGCTTGTGCAAAATGCCAATCCCGCTGGGGGCGACTTTCACACCATTCGTGTCATCCGAGGCGACTTTGAGCACGCTTGACCAACGCGCACAGCAGGAGGGGGATGACAGTTCTGACGAAGAAGATGAGGCCTGCAGGATGGCTTGTCTTGCCCAAGGTGTAACACAACTACGACAGGCGATGGCCGCACTTTGACACCTCAAATTCTAACCGCTCACCTCCGCAGGTGTAGCCGCTACCAGGAGGATAGGTAGGTAGTCCAGAGTCCGGGGAAACTGACAGAAGCAAAACAAGCCCCTCCCCATCCCTCTTCCACCATGATTTTACCCCCCACGCCAGTAGACTGTAACTATATCATGGGAAAAATGGATGAAAATAGGTGAAAAGACTCCCGCTAGGGGGAGTCAGACTCCCCCTAGCGGGAGTATAGACTCCCGCTAGCGGGAGTCTTTGACACCCGCTCAGACTCCCGCTCCCAGACTCCCGCTAGGGCCGCTGGAGTCCACCGTGTACCGTTCGCCTTGGTCCGTTCGCCAGATGTTCGCTACCGTGGCCTCCGGCGGCTGGGGGGCTCACGCCCCCCAGACCCCCCATGTAGCGTGTGCCCGTCCATTTATCTCACTTCCCCGGGTCAGCGCCGCATCCATGAAGCGCTTCTTCGAAGCCTGACTGACATCGGACAGGAGGTCGGGCTTCCCCACCTGGGAGGTACACTTGCCGCGTTCGCGACATGCGTGACACGCGACACGCTACCTGAAACGTGAGTGTGCCTTGCTAACACGGGCATTTCAACGGTCTGCCGACGACCGTTCCCCAAACCCGTAAACCAGCAGTTTTGGAAAATCGAAGAGATCACCCTGCGCTGAATATGGTGCGCACCACTGCAAAATCCCCGGGAGCTTTTGGGCTTTCAGACCTGAAGGGGCCAGCAGGTGGGTGGCGTCGGGGGCAGCTTTGTAACTGTCCTCCAGCTGCTGGCATGTCCAGCCCTGCGAGAGTGCCAAGGTGTATTGAGTCCCTGCGGAGCACAACCCCCGATGAGAACGAGTGCCAGATGATCCTCATTCATTTTCAGCTGTAACGCGCATGAGGGGCACTCTCTGCCGCAAGCATCTCTGGGCATCACTCGAGAGCTGTCAATGATGACGCGGAGAGAAATCAGAGAAAAAGTCCCGCCTGACGGGCACGCGCCTGGAAACTGTGGGGGGGCGAGCAAAAATTCCCTTGTAAAAATTCTTAGAAAAAACCTGGTTCCCCGACCCAAAAAACCTGGAAAAAGGGCTCGTTCCCCGCCCAGGCCTGGGCGAGTCGGAGGGGAGGCAGACGCTTGCCCACGTACAGCAAGGATACGCGGAGGGAAGGGATGAAACTTTGGAGGCATACACACGGATTTGCTGCGAGTGGGAAGAGAGAGGGAGAGGGGCATGCGGTAGCACTCGTGTTGATTTCTGAGGGCAGCGGGCCACTCAGCCACCTCACCCATCGAACTGGGGTCGTGGGCAGGGGGGGAGGCGATCCTGAGATCAGTTCCAGGCGTGCAGCCAGAACTCGTCCAGGATGCGGGTCTCGTCCTGCGACGAGACCAGGCGCCACCGCAGAGCGGTGTTGTTCTGGATGGTGAGCCAGCCGGTGGACAGCTCGTCCGTGGCGAAGGTGACCTGCGTGGAGTTGGCCACGGGGCCAGAGGTGTTGATGCCCATCTCCTCGTTACCGGCACCGCCGCAGTAGACGTGGGTGGTGTTGTGCGAGTAGGGCGTGGTGGTCTTCGCGTGGCAGGCAGGCTTCTGGCACGACTTCAGGGAGCGCCCGTAGCTGTGCTTGTGACCGGCAATGAAGAAGTCCACCTCGTACTTGTCGAGGAGGGACAGGAGCACCTCAGGCTGGCAGCACGGCCTGTGCCCCCCGAGCACGATGAACGGGCGCTTGCCGCTCTTCTTGTCTGCCAGGGCCTGCTCCAGGTCAGCCTCCAGCCACGCCATGTACTCACCGGTGCGCCCGAAGCCGCCTGCGCGGAAGATGTCACTGTCGCCCCTCTTCTCCTCGCCAGCACCCGGGAAGTCAGTCTCCGTGTTGATGGAGATGAAGTGGACCGGGCCCACGTTCCAGGAGTACCACATGTTCATCACGCCGCCCGACACCTTACTGGGCATGTGGAAGCGCGAGTTGTACGCAGAGAAGTTGGCCAGCTTCTCCCCGAGGAAGACGTCCAGCACGCACTCGGGGGAGTGGCACTCCGACTCGTGGTTGCCCACCGACACGTGCGAAGGGATGTTGGCGGTGATGTTCTGCATCCAGTTCATGTACCCGTCGTAGGCCTTCTCGTACAGCCCCCCCACCACGTCGTGTGCGAAGGCGTCGTCCGCGTAACCGACGTCGCCAACAATCCACATCATGTCCGTCTGGCCCGACTCGTACATCTTCTGCTGCATCGCACGCGTGGGCACGGCAGACCAGTGCTTCTTGAGCCCACCCACGTCGACGTACATCGGGCGCTCAGCGCTGCCCAGGTACCCCATGTCACCGAAGATGTTGATGTTGAAGGGGCGGGGAAGCGCGCCGTCGGCGGCGGTGGTGAAGGAGTACATCTCCGAGGTGAGGTCCTTGCACTCCACCGCGTAGTAGTACTTCGTCAGGGCAGGCAGGCCCAGCACGTCCACGTTGTAGTGGTAGCCGCCCTCGTGCAGGTAGCGGGCACCAGGGCCAGCAGCCGCCGTCTCTGTCAGGCTCCCCTTGTCCTTGCCGTACTTCACGGAGCAAGCCGTGTTGTCGGCAAACACCCACGCCACGTTGATGCCAGTCGGGTAGCCATCGGCCGACTTACCCGCGTAGGCAATGTGGACCTGCTCCGGGGGGCCACTCTTCAGGGTGTAGCGGTTCGTCTGAAAGTCAGCACCCTTGTACTTCTGGGCGAGGTTCAGCACCTCAGAGTCGATCGCCGCACCGCTGCACGCCAGCAGCGCCAGGGACAGGGCAGTCTTCATCTTTGTGTCTTTGTCCTGCCACGGGGTGGTGCGGGTGGCGCCCCGGCCGCCCTGCCTGGCTGCAACATCTCACAAACACCACAGGCTGGGCAGGGGTGGGCAGGGGAAGGGGGGCAGCACAGCACCACCGAACCAAGCAACTCCTGCAGGGCACTGGGTGGGGAGAGGCAACGCACACCGGCACACGCGTGTCTCTGAATCATGTTGCAGCACCGACAGATACTGAAGCCAATTAGATCTAAAGGTAAGAGGTGGCGAGGCGCGTGTGGCCCCCACCCCGGCAGCACACTGGTGTAAATCAGCGGCACCGGTAGGGGCATCCAGAGGCACGCCTTTTGCAGGTCCCACAGAGGCCCTCCCCACAGCAATCCGTGGTGGCGTAGTCGCGTGTGCGGTTCTCGCACAGCGTGCAGTCGAACCAGTCGTGCCTGGGCACCACCCTCGGAGGGTCGGGCTCGTCGTCCCCGACCCCAACACCAGCAGAGGTGTAGTGCGACAGGCGCGCGGCAATGTCTGCGTCGATGTCGTCACGCATGTCTTCGTCCTCATCCTCCTCCTCTTCGTCCTCCGCACTGACCAACTGCTTGGCATGTTCAAGCGCGTTGATGAGCTCGGCAGTCGGCGGGTGGCTCAGCTGCGAAGGGCGGTGTAGGGAGAGGAGAGGTGAGGCGCTGCGTGCAGATGTGCCCCCGCCACACCCATGCATGCGTGTGGCAGCGGTGTGTTGTTTGAAACCAGAGGTTGTGCAGCGCAACCCGTTGGTGGCAACGGTGTGTTTGTGTGTGCGGGGCGGGGGGCGGGGCGATCCGCATTTTAGAATTTGCCATCATCACAACATGCGCAACACACCTTGCATGCCGTGCTGAAGGCCCACAGCGCCTCCATCGCCTGTCCCTGCTGCAGAAGGGCGCACCCTTTGCGGTAGTGCCCTTTGGGCCACTCGGGGTCGCACTCGACAGCCTTCTTCCCATCGCTGAGCGCAAGGTCGAACTTCTCCAGCGTCCTGCAGAACAAAATGATGTTGCCCCTCCCCTACCCACCACCACTGCTGCATGCCTCGAGACCCCCACCAGAAACTGTTCCACGACATCATCCAAACAACACGACACGACACGGCAACCCCACATCTATACATACATATAGGCTGCAGCGCGGTTGGCGAAATACACCGCATTTCGCGGGCATATTGTAACCGCCATGGTGTACCACTTGATGGCGGTCTTCGTGTCCCCCTTCCGGTAGGCCTCGTTCCCCTTCTCCTTTGCCTGCACTGCGGCAGCCTCCGCCTCGGCACGGTCTGCAGCATCCTCGGGATCCTCTTCCACCACGTCAGGGCGGAAGAGCCCAGCCTCGCTCAGCGCTGCCTGATACTGGCAGGGGTCCATCTGCGGCTCAGGCAGCGATCCCAGCAGCCCTGTGACTGCGGCGCGCAGCTCGCTTTTCTCGGAGATCCCTGCGACAGGCACGTTGGCGATGATCAGGGCCTGCTTCATGTGGCCCACTGTCCACTGGTCTGCAGGGGTGAGGCGCAGCGTCGCCTCGATGCTGTGTGCCTTGACCAGGGCCTTGAGGGGCTTGGCCTGCGATGGCAGGGCCACGTCCTGCGGCAGGTCGCCGCAGCAGTCGCAGAGGGTGACGTTGGCCCCTGCCTGCAGCAGGATGCGCAGGGTCGAGGGCTGCCCGTTGGAGCATGCGGAGTGCAGCGGGGTGGACCCGCCGTTGTTCTGGGCGTCGATCTCCGCGCCGAGGCGGAGCAGCCAGAGCACCGTCTTGTCGCTCCCGCGTGCGGCAGCCCAGTGCAACGCAGTCGAGCCAATAAACCCATAGCTCGTCCCCCCTCCCCGGTACCACACCAGCTTAGGGCAGATCTCGTGCTGTGGGAGGGTGGGGGTGTGAAGAGCGTGGGGGTGTGGCTGCATGAAGGCAGAGTATCGGGTGATGTGATGGCGGCCCGCCCCGTGATGTGTGGGCTGAGAAGGGCTGCGGTGTGTTGTCCTCACGGTGGTGTGGGGCATACCAGGTCCTTCATCGTGACGAAGTCGCTGCTGCGGACAGCGTCGAACCATCGCTTTCCGACCTCGCGGTCCACGCCGCTCGCCCGATCCCGGGGCACAAACCGAGCCAGGTGCTGCTCGATCTCTGCATCGACATCCATTTGGCAACACGGCTGTGCCACCACCCCACCCTCTCTGCCTCTGGGTGTGTTATGATGGCCCGCACATTCAGCAATGCTGGCACAGAAGAAAATACCCACCCCCTGCTGATGGATCGCTCCCTCGAGACCGACACAACACCACCCTCTGCCACTCCTTCCCACTGCCCCTTCCTCGATCAGGACCCATGCGACCCTGTGAACGTTGACCTGCTCCCTGCCACGTCCAAGGCGGAGTATGTAGTGTAAAGGTATGTATGCCCATAAGATCTTCCAGGGCTGGCGGGGGAAGATGAGACCTCAAGAGCTGGAGTTGTTGAGGGGCTTCTTCTGCCCGGATACAAAGAGCTCAGCGAAGAGTGTTCGTGCACCGTCGTGCCTTGCTAAGGCCTTTCGCACCACCTCAACCATCTGCAGCACCAACCCGATCCTTTTTGGGGCTTTTGTACTCAATAGCCCTCCGCCTCCACTCCCGCGGACTCGCTTGAGTGCAGCTCAAAATCACAGAAGGCGAGTGAGACGTTTATACAAAATATGCTACTGGCTGGCTTGACGGGGGGGTAGGGTGGCGAGCATCGAGAGGGGATACCTGCGGGCCTTCATACTGACACACTGTCCTGCCCGTGTGGTTCAATCACTTCTGACAGGGGGACATGGAAATGGCCCTGTAGGTTTGTTGATTTACTGATAACTACCTGTGGGGGCCTTCGCTCAGCGATGCAGAAGAGAGGATGAAAAGAGCGGGCTGTGGCATGTGCACTTGACACAGCGACACAGAGCGAAGGCCCCAGAGGCAGCGGGAGGTACTTCACGTTGGCGCACCTTGGCAGTGATTATCATCGGTCGAGGGCCTCGGAGAACACCGTGTCTTTGTCATCTGGGGGCGAGAGTTCCACCTCGTAGACAACACTGCCAGTCCCGTTGAGTAGTGGCACACGTGCTGTAGTGGAACGCAGTTTCTCGCGCACAGCACCCAGTGGTGTCTCCGCCGTGTACAGGCACCGCATGTGCAGAGAATTTGCCAGACGGCGCAGCGCAAGGCTCGCCTCCACGGCACCGCCTGTCGCAGTTACGAAGCGCTGACGCTCCGTTCCTACGTCCCCGTGCTCGACAGTCCCGCTCGCGATACCAAGCGTCGCCACCGGCTGTTCTTCACCGTGCTGCAGCACGCGCTGTGCAAACCGCAGTGCGCTTTCCGCGTGTGCCGGCACCGTCTTCCCGACGTTCCACGCGATGAAGAAGTTGTTGCCGATCAGCGACAGCAGTGCACCGCCGCTCTGTCCCAGCAGAGGCACTACACCCGCCAGTGCAGTGTCGATGTGGGGCATGGACGTGCTGCGGAGTGTTGCCACAGCAACAGTTGAGTCCTGAGTCTTGCGCGAGCTGGACGTGGGGGTGCGTGGGACGGATGGACGGTGCGACGGTGCACGGACCCGCAGAGGACGGCCCTCACGGCCCTGCAGGCAGGCAGACCACACGCTGCGCACAGGCACAGGCTCGCTCACACCCTTCAGGTTGGTGAGCACCTGGTTGCCTGCATATGCACCAACACACCTGGACAGGCCACGCACACTCGCCCACAGCTCGGCAGGCACCGCAACTGCACCAGGCACACACGCAGACTCGAGGCGTGACGCCACGTTCACCGTGTGTCCGAAGTAGTCCACCCGACCGGTCAACGTGTTCGTCTCCAGCGTCACAGGACCCTCGTTCACACCGACACGCACCATCAGCCCGCCCCACAGCTCTGTCGGGTGGCAGATGCCGACCTCCAACAGTGCAGCAGGCCACTCCGCCTCAAGCAGCTTCTCCTGCACGTCAAGCCCGAAGCACACAGCCGCATGTGCATCCTCGAACGCAACCATGAAGGCATCCCCGATCGTCTTCACCTCGTACCCACCCCACGCAGACAGCGCAGAACGCATTGTCATGTTGTGCACCGACAACGCCATCTTCATCGCGTTGGGTGCCGCCTCCCAGATCGATGTGGACGCACATATGTCGGTGAACACGAGTGCTGCGCGCTCGCTCTTCGCACCGGGTGCGGCGGCAGGTGGCACGCAGGAATGACAAACACCGGACTGCGAGTGTTGGTGCTGCTCCAGCAGAACGGCGGGGAGGTACGGCCTGTACGCACGCAGGTTCTGCTCCAGCCTGTGAAGCGCTTCATGCATCGCTGCAGGTAGACGCTCCTCCTCGCCCGCCTCCTCCAGCATCTCCGCCACGGTGCCGACGTCGTAGCTCGCCAGAAGGTGTGCAATCGCCTCCACAGTCTCGATGGTGCGTGCCATGGCCGCCTTCTCCCTCTCGGCAGACTCTGCGAACCCGCGTGTGGCGGCGAAGTCGACAAGCAGAACGATAAGCGACATCTGGACCTCAGTCAGCCCCTGCACCGCACTCATCGGACACGGCGGCTTTGTGCAGTCAGCAGCATCGATAATGTATTCCAACCTCAAAGAGTCGGGTGGTGAGCCGGGAAGGTCCAGCAGCCCGAAGCGCAGGACACCCTCTAACATGCTGATGACGACCCACAGGGCAGTGAATGCTGTCAGCCACGTGGCGAAGCGACTGCCGAGACCCACCATCAGTGACAGATCTGCAAGGAGCACAAAGCCTGGCCACATGGGCGCGCTGCTGATAGTCCGGGCGATGATGTCCGCGGAAATGAGCACGACAGCAAGCACCAGGACGTATGCACGCACGATGTTGTCTGTCAGGTGCACGCCGCACACACACAGAGCTATCATCACGAACTGGACCGCTAACTGCAGGATGAAGGCACCAATAAGCTGCGGGTACATCTCGTCCGTCGTGATCATCATCACGCAGTTCACTAAACCGACCCCACAACTCATGATGAACAGCAGCCTTCTGTTGCTGCGTGCCTTGCCCTGCAGCTTTCCGTCCAGCGAGATGATGCGTTCGTACCAACCCATCGCCATTGTGCTTCAGAGTGGCACCTGCTGACCTGTAGATAACGGCCGGGCTGCACGAGTCCAAAGAACCTTTGCCCGAACATAAGCGACGACCAAGGCTCGGGGTCAAGGGCCACCAAACATAAGGAACCCCCAAAATCCAATGGATTGACAACCGACTTACAAACTATCCCAGCGATTGGTGTGAGGCGCAAACACACGGAAGGGGGGCGGGCAACAGGGCATCTGATTCACCTCTGGGCAACCTGAAGAAACCTTTCTGCCAACAAGCTCTAGCGGAGAAATCAGGCTGGGCCGGGCAGGCTAGGGTTCTGGAGGGGACGGTTAGTGGCTAGGGGGTCAGGTCGGGTGGCGCGGAAACCCACCCTGGGGTATTTGCTGCAAGCCCTTCTGGTGAGGGGGGGGGGGGGGGGGAGATGGAGGTTTTTCTCTCACGCACGAGCCGTTTCGCAGAGGGCGTCAGAAAGAAGGTCTACAAATGTTGTCATCACGACGGACTGTGTGGCAGGAGGGGCGGTTGGGCTGTGTGCGGATAAGGGGGAGGGGGGCAGTGGTCTCTCTTCCCACCCCTCTGCAACCTCGATGTCTCCCCTGCCTCCGATATGGCGCGGTGGTGTTTTGAACCTTTTGACACTTCTACAGCAACAGAAACACAACACTTTGTATTGTAGCTTGGGTGAGTGTGCTGGCATCGCAGAGTGTCCCCTCGAGTACACAACCCTTCGCCTGGCAACGGGAGTTATGTGTGGAATGCGGTAAACAGAACTGAATCTGCGACAACTGTGTGCGGGTTATGTCAAGAATTATAACGCTATCGCATGGCAATACCTTGTCGTAGTGCGCGCCGTCTTTTGAGAGCTTCAGCTGCGGAAGAGACAGCTGGAAGAAGTCCACATGTTTCACGTTGTCACACGGCTTCAGCGCCTCCTGCGCGATTCGGTTGAAGATCCCGAGGCGCGCGTTGGTCACCCGAAACTTTGCCACATTAGCAGGCTTCCCTTTGGGCCAAGCGGGGGCACCGAACCACACAGTCGCGCCTTGCCGCTTGCAGAGGGCTGCCGCAACCTTCAGCATGTGCACATGCATGTCGGAGTATGTCCACTGCCCCCACGACGCTGGGTGTGCACCGAATCCGATGATCTGTATTGGCGTGGAGGTGTGTGCAGCACCCGCCCCCTCGGCGGGGAAAAATACCAACACCACAACCACCTCCACTCCTCCGCAACGCAGCACGGGCCAAGCATACCAACACATTGTCATCGGAGAGGTTCAGGTTCTCAAGGTACGAGTCCAGCGTATACCCCAACGACATGTCTGCAGCAGAACGAGAGGAGATGAAAAGAGTGCCAGCACATGCTCCGAAAATAGCCAATATCAAGCCCCAACTCTCTTCCCCGCCCCCCCTCCTCCCCTGCTGGCCATACCCGGGGCAAGCGATGTCGACGCATTCGCAACCTTCACCCGCATGGCGTCGTATGGGATCTCCATATCCAGCAACCGCTGCCTCACCGCGTGGTATATGCTCCTCGCCTGCGAATCCCCCACAACGCGCACCCCCAGCACCTCCCCGCCCCGCCGCAGCGACCGCAGGCACCCCGCAAACTCGGCAGGCGAGGGCGAGGGCAGCGACCCCGACAGCCGATACGGCTGCCACTCCCACTCGTTGCCCCGCAGCTTCGGGTTTGCCTTATAGCCCGCATGCGAGAGGCGGCGGCTGACCCACCTGCCTAAGGGCGACCCCCGGGCAGGGGTCAGGTCAGGCGCTGCGCAGGCATACCGAGGCAGCCATGCGATATCCTTATTCTTCCAATGCGGGGTGTTGTGCACCACCTCATTCACCCCCCAGTGGTCGGTGAGCTGGAGGCGGAACTTCGCAGTGTACTCCCCAGCGGAGCGGAGGGCGAACCGGAGTGTGTAGGCGCAGGACGCTGCGTCGAAGGACTGCGGTGCCAACACCATCTCAGGCCCGGACAGAACCAGCCAGATGAGATCTGGCCCGATGTGGCGCTTCAGCCACGCATCCCAAAGAAGGCTGTGCGACACTTTGCGCTGTGCTCCCGCGGCGCAGCCTGTGAGTGCCCTGATGCGAACCTCGCCATAACACCTCTCGCTGTCGAAGCAGGACTCGACAGCATACCCCTTCAGCAGTGCCTTCACGCTGTGGCAGGAGTTAGGGGGCATGGCGGTGGTGCTGCCACCCTGCGGCGTATCCCCGGCGAGCGGCTCCACCAGCTCTGTGTATTGCAGCGGAAACATCGTGAGTGGTGATGCCGGGAGGTAATCCGCATCGCCGTGCGGCGTGGGTGTGGCGGGGGCAGGTGGAGGGGGTGGAGGGGGTGCCGGTGTGCCGGGCCCGTGGCGTGGGGTGTCCCCGGAGTTCAGCATGCTGGCGGTGAGGAGGTATCCGGTGACGGCAAGGCACCCACCAGCGAGCAGCTGTGCCCGTGCCATGGTGGTGTGGGAGGGTCAGGTGGGCCAGGGGGGGGAGGGCGTGCGGTGGAAGGGGGGCGTCAGCCTTGCATTGCGAGTGTAATTGGTGTGCCTGTGGAGGGGGTGGTGGTGGTGGTGGTGGTGGTGAGAAGCGTGGCAAAAACAGAGGAGATCGACAGCAAGGGAGTGGTGTGGAGCCTGGAGGGGGTGTGCGTATGTTAGGGCAACAGCGACAAAAAAAAACTGAATCAAGAACGCTGCGTTGGGGTAGGAGGGGGCGGGCGGGAGGCGCGGGATGCAGGCTTTTCTCAGAACTCAAACCTCGGACGCAAACATAATACAGAGAAACACGGCACTCGAAAAGGCAGCTCATCTCACCATTTTGGATGATACTATGACACATTTTGCTTTGCTAAGTTGGCATGAGGTGCGGGGGGTGCTGGGTGGGGTAGGGTGGGGGGTGGGGATGATGTTTTGTTATCCTTCAATTAAGGTGGTTCCGGGGGAGGGCAATTTTGCCTGGGTTCCTCCTGGCAGTATGATGATCCCACCAGCAGACCGACACACAAGACTCCAAGACAGGATTGCTTGGAATGGGTTTGCTGTCGGTTGAAACCATACAACGCCAGGAAACGCCTTAAGATTCCGCCAAACGAGCTGCGGAAATTCCTTAGATCGGTGAGGTGCATTTGATTTGTTGTGCAAACTGTGTGCCAGTGGGACACCCAAAAATTGCTAGCCGGTTATGCGCACTGTAGAGCCAAGCGTGTGGAAGTTTTTGAAACCGTTCAGACCACCACACATGGGGCATGGTGTGATCGGGCTCGCAAGAGGTTTGCATGGTGGCTGCGCACCCGATATTTACAAACGAACGAAATTATACCATGTCCAACTTGGATGGCGGTGCAGGGATTTTTCAGAACCGATTCCAGGATTTCCCCGCTCGAAACCCCGTGGGACTTCGGGCCATTTCGAACCTCGTCAAGTCGGACAGTAGGCACAGAACAAAAGCAGCGCCATTACAAATATCATAACACAGCGCATACCACCGAGATGACACACCCAACGATGTGAAGGCCAAGATCACCCGACCCGGCCATATTCGATTTAATACCCGTGTTTCTGAAACGGAGTTGACAGAAACATTTCTTACGGTGGCAATTCAGGATTGCGGGCGGGGGAAGGGGGGAGGGGCAGCAAAACGTGACAGCAACCCTAACAGCTGCCTCCATTTCGTTTTGTTGGAATGCAAACCCCATTCCTCGAGAGCGGGGTTCGTATACGGCACATAAATATGTCTCCAGCCGGCTACACCTGTCAAAGAAAATTACACCAACCCCACCCCCCACCCCAAAGGCATGCAGCGGTCAGAAGGGAGAGACCGTCCTCCGGGAAGGAAGGGTCGCTTAGCCATCATCGCCACTGCATGTCGGACACAAACAAATCAAGACATCACACGAACCATCCGCTGGGCGGGTCACTCATGCCCGTGAGTGGCGTCGCCAAAAGGCGATGCAGGCCAAACCAGAAAAGAAGTACATTTGTGCCTGCACTGGTCTGGTACGGGGAAAGCAAGGAAAAGAGGACAAGGCCCGGTTCCGGGGGAAGAAAATACGGGCTGCGTTCAGTTGATTCGGTTGTCTTTCACAGCTTTTTGTCCAGTTCTCAGGGGAAGCACCGAGCCTGGGGGGAGGAGTGTTGCGCGGGGCACACTGGGCGGCTGCAAGCAACCAGGGCAGCGCCGGGCACGCGCAACGGCAAAACCGCCGATGCGCAGACAGCTGCCCTGCAACGGTGCTCGGCCTCCAGCACCCACGCCACCTCCCACGGAGAAGCGCGGGAGTGGGCCCCCCACCTCTGAACGACTGCCGCTTAACCTTTGAACATTTCTCGGCTCTGCCCTGCGGGGCTGACAGAAGCGTCGACATTTTTTATTTGATTTTGAACGATGTTTGGCGTGGCTCCTGGCAAACTCTGGCATTACTTCCCGGATAACCTGCCAAGCAAGACGGCGCCATGAGGGCTTTGCCTGTCGCAACGGCCAGAACTATGCAGCTAGGATGAGGGGCAGGGGGGCAGGGGTAGATGGGGCGGCTCTGGGGGGATGAGCGAAGATGCGCTGTGTGACAGGTGCTGCTACGGGTCCTCTCCACCAATCTCATCGTACTGGCTCCGAGTCAACCGACTGCGGAACAGCATAAAGAAGCAGATTGCAACCAGCAACGTTGTCCCACCCAGGGAGAAGAAGACGTACACCATGTTCTGCGGTTCCATCGCAGGCGAGACGGCAATACCCAGAAGCGACCCCACAGCGTTGGTGCAGAGGTACAGACTCATCACCAGGCTCTTCATCGAGTTGGGTGATTCGGTGTAAGCAAACTCCAGCCCTCCGACGCTCGCAAAAATCTCACTGGTTGCCATGATGAAGTAGGGCGGGATCTGCCACCAGATGGTGATCTTCTCCCCATCAGGGATGTAGTCCCCCGAGCTGGTGAAGGAGCCCCTCTCGTGGATGTAGTACTCCAGGGTTGCGGCGTAGAGGATGGCGATTGCGGCGAGCGCAAACCCGATGCTGATCCGCACCAGCGGAGGAGGGTTGCACCCGGCACGCCGCAGCATGGGGAACACGCCCTTCTCAAACACAGGGATCAGCACGATCAGAGTCGCAGAGCCCACAACATTCAGTGCCTCCGAGGCGATCCAGCTGGGGCGCTCCAAGAGGTCTGCCTGGGCAACAAGGTTGGAGAAGTTTTGGTTGTAGCACATCCAGTAGATGGGGTACCACAGGAAGATGGTACAGGCACGTATGGCCAGCTTCAGCTCATAGGCGCTCTGCCCAAACTCAGGAGAGCCCTTTGCCCAGTCCAGCCAGTGCTCCCTTCTCTGCAGGTCGCCCTCTGCGCGTGCCGCCCTCCTCTCGCTCCTGGCGAACAGAGCAGCGCGGTAGCAGCGCGACATAACGGAGCCACCCGGAGGGTGCTCCACGTAGATGCCTTGGTACCTCCCGATGAAGAAGATGAGGAGAGACAAGATGAAGACCGACATCGGCAACAGGAAGGACGCCCAGTACCCAGTCCCGGAGAGGTCGCTCTCAGGGTCCGAGGGGTCCGTGCGCTTCTTCACCCCGATGTTGTCGTACAGCAGGGGGGATGTGAGGATGCCCACGAAGGACCCCACGTTGATGGACCAGTAGAACCACCTGAAGACACTGGCGTACACCTCGGGGGGCCTGTTCTCGATCTGGTCCGCCATGAGGGGCGACACGTTGGACTTGATCCCCCCTGTGCCCAGCCCGATGAAGAAGAGAGCGATGCCGAAGCCCGGGATGGCGAACCCATCGGCAGGGTCATCGGGGTAGTTGCTCCAGGTGAAGTGCACGGCGGAGAGCACCAGGGCGGCATAGCCCAGCGTGTAGATCATCCCGAAGACGGCAATCGCCTTCACCCGCCCCAGGTAGGTGTCTGCCACGTAGCCCCCGATAAGGCACGCTCCATAGGCCCAGAAGTTGAAACAGTTGTAAACGGCGTTCGCTGCACTCTGGTCGAACTCAAGCATCGTCCGCATGTAGGTGAAGAACACGACTGTCGCCCCATAGTAGGCGAGGCGCTCGCAGAGCTCCACAGCCAGGACGTAGAGGGTGGAGACGGGCCACGAGTCGCTCTTCTCCGGCGGGGATTCCGCACCAGAGTAGTCGTAGTAGCTAGCACGCGGCAGGATCTTCTGCGTCTCTGTGGCGTGCGTGAGGGGGTTGCCGCTCTTCACGCCAGCCGAGAGGTGCAGGTCGCCTCCCGTGGGGGCCTCGTCCGCAGGGATGGGCGCAGCGGCATGGGCGGAGCCGAGAATGCTGCTCACGCTCATGGCGACGGAGGCGCGTTTGTCGTGGCTGCCGTGCGACCTGGTGTCAAGAGGCTCTACGTCCTTCCACCCATCATCCTCGCAGGCCCGCCCCTCGTCATCGTAAGCCATCCTGGAGGTGCGCAGCGCACCAGAGGAAACCTGGCGGTGGTGGTGGCGGTGGTGATGGTGGTGGTGGGATTTTGCTATTGATCCGATTCACTTAATTGGCAGAGAGGTGGGAGAGGGCTCTGTACGATCTGTTACGTGCATCAAGAACAAGAAACGCAACAACCACCCACCGTGAAACCTGCCGAAGGTGGTGTTGTGTGAGTGTGCTCTGCCTCTCTCTCCGCTGCAAATTCTCAACGTAAACTCAGATAGTGGTGGTGGTCGTTATCAAGGCACAACACAGCAAAAAAGCAAACTCGTGGAGGGGCAGGCCCGACAGTTCCGGGAGCAGGCGGAGGAGCAGACCCGCCAGTTCCGATCGGAGCTGGCGCGCGTAGCACACCGCCCACCAGGAGCGTCAGTACCAGCAGCCGCAACAGCAGTGGGTTCCCCCGCCTCCGTCCCCACCTGCGCCGCCGTCCCCTATGGCCCTGTCTGCCGCGATGCCGTTCCATGGGTCGGAGCGGCGCCCTGCGGACGCAGCTGATGTCGCAGAGTGGGATGCGGTGAGACGCAGGGTGGGCAACCGCGGGCAGGAGGGAGGGAGATGTGCACAGTTCCCGCCAGTGGAAGCTCTGTTCGATGCACCGGAGAGGCGGGTGGCGGCGCATCAGCCATGACCCCCGTGACCGCGCTGCGCAAAGGGACAGCCGCCTGTCTGACTGAAACTGACGGGAAAAGTTGTCCCGGAATGAGATGAGGAAGGCATGTTGCGGGGAAATACGCAGAGAAAGGACTTCACCTGCGCAAGGCGGAAGAACTGGCGTTCGAGCTTCGCCAGAAAATGGCGACTGTTCTGCAATGCATTCACCAGGCATCTGGCTTCGCCGCCAAGAAAGAGGAGAAGGCTAAGGCCCTCAAGACACGAGTGCGGCACGGCCGCTGCAGACGGAACTGCGCTGCACCCTCATCCAAGAAACCATCTGAGCGACCTCGCGCATGCTTGCGCACTGAGCCACTCACAGGCAGCGTGCCAATCGTCAAACGTATGCAGGGGGGGGGGTAGTGAAATAGAAGTAGCTTGGTGGGGGGGGGGGGGGGGGAGACGTGTTAGGGCAGAGCTGTTTTCGGCGCTTTGTCGCCGGCTGCTGTATTCCGACACAGAGGCGTGGTGGGAGAGCCCCCCCGCAGACCGGGCGGCGCTCCATGCCGCCACCACCACCACCACCAGCCACCCCAAACCCTCAACCCGCAAACAGCCGGCTGGATCTGACATCTGCTGGAGCCGGGCAGACACGGTATATTAACCTTTCTTTGTCAACTCCAGATGGGGCAGCTGCAGGGAGGAGGAACGGTGTCACACACGTTAGCTGCAGTTTAGAAGAAGCGCCGTCACACATCCGGACTTGTGTCAGGCACCGCCGTGCGTTGGCACTTGCGCCATGTGCCACGATTTGATGTGACGTTGCATGAAGCCCCCTCCCCGCCCCCCATACTTTTCGGAAAGATTGTCAAGTCGGGCTTGGGTAGAGCAGGCCAGAATCCCCTACAAAACACACGCAGGGGTCACGGTAGCCCACACACAAGCGGAGGGCGACGCTCAGCAGACCCACTCAAAACACCATTGCGATGGACACGGTTCTTCGAGGGGGCGGCAGCATCGAGGGGACTCACAGTTTCTACGGGTAAACACGTGGAAGAGGTTCCACTGGGGGGGGGGGGGGCAGTGTTCACGCAAAGAAGAGGAAAGGCGCATCATCGAACGCAAAGGCCCCAACCCCCCCCATGTGAGGGGGTTGGGGCGGTGTGATGGTTTGGCACTGGATGGGTTCACACAACAACAAAAAAAACAGCAGAGAAACAAAAAAAAGTTTGGCACTTTTCCCCGGAGAAGTGGATCACACGGTTAAGAGCGGAGGAGGGAATCAGCCAGAACGATGTAACATGCATCAGACGGCTGATCTCGAGGGGGTTTGATCGTCGAGAGGGAATGGAAAATGATCTCGAGGGGGGGGTTGGTCGGTGGCGGTGAGGGACCCTGCTGCTTGACACAAGGGGAGGGGGGTCGTTGTGCCTGCAGAAGAAGCGCCAGGGGAGAGCCTGTGGAGCACGGGAGGGAGCGAGCGGGGGCCAGCGAGTGGCTCGACGCCGCCCGTTCCAATGCAGTCGCACAGCGGAAGGTGCAGGGAGACGGTCTCGGCCCGTTTTTGTCTGTCTAGGGAGGAGCTGCTGCAAAGGGGCAGCCCCGCCTCAGTGTCTGCCGTGTTGTCAGTGCCAGGGCAGGGCTTGCACCCACATCGCTCTAAAGTGGGGCTGCCCAAGTGATGATTGCCTGGCAGAGTCAGACCGATCGCTGCAAAAAAGATTGTGCGTATTATTTTTTTTTGCGCCCGCTACCGTTGTTGACGCAGAAAACACACAGGAAGCCCTGGTGTGGTATAAAAAAAAGAATGGGGTCCTGGGACGACGCTCTGAAACCTATCCAGGAAACTGCAGGCGTTTCCCGCCATCTTTTTTGACACCGGGTGCCCCATGTGTTCCAAAAACTCAAGATAGTGAGTAAGAATCGCCCACCCAATACCTGAGGGCACAGTCCCACAGGGACCGCACTGTTCTGTTTTTCCAAAT
The DNA here is from genome assembly GCA_963210315.1 of Rhynchopus euleeides. NCBI lineage: Eukaryota > Euglenozoa > Diplonemea > Diplonemida > Diplonemidae > Rhynchopus > Rhynchopus euleeides. The sequence continues at coordinate 1,073,432 of OY723311.1, read as the reverse complement.
TCTTGCGGCACATACAGCCTGCCCTCTGCATCAGCCCCACCACAGACCGGCGCTGGGGCTCACTACCCTGCACAGAGTAAGACCAGAGGGCGCCCCCCCCACCCCACCCCCCACCAATATGGCCACTGATGGGCCCGAAGGGCCGCCAGGGCTCTGGGGCGGCGAGCTGTTCAAATTCAACAAAAACCCGAACCTGACCATACGTAGAGTAACTCATGCACAGGAGGAGCGGGGAAGGGGGAGGAGAGGTGTGGGAAAGGCAGCTTGGCTGGGCTGCAGGCGATAACCCATCAAAAGGGTTCGGGATTCGGAACTGGGGGTGGGGTGGGGTGGGGTGGGGGTGGTCCCCAAGCAAGCACACGGGGCACACGCAAGCACGCCCCGTTTCCGAATGGCACTGATTTGGCACCGCACTTCCTCTCACACAAGTGGGGCTGTTCTGCTGTGACATATGGGTGGGACGGCGAAAGGTGGGCTAAAGTCCGCACAGGGGTTGACCCACTCAAAACGTGGGAACCACAGGTATACACATGACACACACATACACGCGTTCATCGTCAGGGTTGCTGGTTTGGACTCATGCAGACACGACCAAACAGGGCTGCAAGATTCGCTGGTTAGTTGAGTGCGGAACCAGCTGGCGCACCCACATCCATTGCTGCGGCAGTGCAGAGTACACCACCAACGCGCCCAAGGGGAAAACAGTGGCGTCTGGCAGGGAGAGGGAGACATACAAATCACACGGACAGGCAAAGCACATCGTCCGCAAAGGTATAAAGCGATAGGCGATGGCACACGACCCCCCCAAATACGATGTAGGCCTAAATTATGACCGTTTGCCGCTTTGGAAGGGCCTTGTCAACGCATAACTTAATATTAGGGTAGACCAATCCGGCCTGCTGTTGTCACGCACAGGCAGAAGGCATAGCTGACAACATACACGACGAGAGGCACAGTTGCGAAGGGTGGGCATATAAGATAGGCCAACCCAAACAACATCACACAGGGCCTTCTGAGTATATTGCAGAGCGGCGGTGTTCCGGAAGTTTTGTGCGCGTGGCCCGCCCGCGGAAGGTGAAGAAGAAGACGACAGAAATTACCGCCATCGTCCCACCCAGGGAGAAGAAGACGTACACCATGTTCTGCGGTATCATCGCAGGCGATATGGCCAGGCCCAGGAGCGACCCTGCCGCGTCGGTGCAGAGAAACACGCTCATCACCAGGCTCTTCATCGAATCGGGTGCCTGTGTGTAAGCAAACTCCAGCCCTCCGACGCTCGCAAAGATCTCGCTCAGCGCAATGATGAAGTAGGGCGGGATCTGCCACCAGATGGTGATCTTCTCCCCATCAGGGATGTAGTCCCCCGAGCTGGTGAAGGAGCCCCTCTCGTGGATGTAGTACTCCAGGGTTGCGGCGTAGAGGATGGCGATTGCGGCGAGGATGAACCCGATGCTGATCCGCACCAGCGGTGAGGGGTCGTACCCGGCACGCCGCAGCATGGGGAACACGCCCTTCTCAAACACAGGGATCAGCACGATCACAGTCGCAGCGCCCACAACATTCAGTGCCTCGGAGGCGATCCAGCTGGGGCGCTCCAAGAGGTCTGCCTGGGCGACAAGGTTGGTGGAGGTCTGGCCGTAGCACACCCAATACACGGGGTACCACAGGAAGACGGTGCAGGCACGCAGGGCCAGCTTCAAATCACCTGCAGCCTCAGCATATTCAGACCCCGAAGCCCAGTCCAGCCAGTGCCGCTTCGAGGGGCGGGGGTCCCCAGCAAATTCGGCATGCGCCTCGGCGATGCTCCGCTCCCGCCACGCAAACCTTGCAGCACGGAAGCAGCTGGAGAGGATGGAGCCTGACGGCGGGTGGGACACATACAGCCCGCGGTGCCGCCCCACCATGAAGATGATCACCGCGACGATGAAGAGCCCCAGCGGCATCACAAACGACGCCCAATACCCGGTGCCATCCAGATCGCTGTTCGGATCCTCCCTGTCGCTCGGGCGCTTCTCACCCACCTGGTCGTGCAGGATGGGTGACACCAGCATGCCCACGAAGGACCCCACGTTGATAGCCCAGTAGAACCACCTGAAGACACTGGCGTACACCTCGGGGGGCCTGTTCTCGATCTGGTCCGCCATGAGGGGCGACACGTTGGCCTTGATCCCCCCCGTGCCCAGCCCGATGAACAGGATGGCGATGCCGAAGCCCGGGAGGGCAAACCCATCGGCAGGGTCATCGGGGTAGTTGCTCCAGGTGAAGGGGGCGGCGGAAAGGGTCAGCACGATGAGCCCCACAGCGTAGATCACTGCGAACCGCACGATGGAGTCGACCCGACCCAGGTAGGCATCCGAGACGTAGCCACCGATGAGACACGATGCGTAGCACCAGAAGTTGAAGCAGTTGTAGAGGGCGTTGGAGGCATCCTGGTTGAACCCAAGCATCGTCTTCATATAAGGGAAGAACACCACGCTCGCCCCATAGTAGGCGAGGCGCTCGCAGAGCTCCACAGCCAGGACGTACCACGCAGCGACAGGCCAGGCCAGGTCGCCCTCTTCCTTCGAAACGTCACCCGAGTCGAAGGGTGCCGGGCTGAGTATGCGCGAGGTCTCATCAGCCCCCGCCTGCGAGGTAGGGCTCAGGGCCCCAAGAGGGTTGCTGTCCCCTACGCGGCGTATGGTCGGCAGCGACACGCCCTGGCTCAGGTCGTCGGCAGCATCAGCCTCCCCCCGGCCTCCCGCCCAGGGGCTTCCCCCTCCTTCAGCAACCATGGTGTGAGGCCAGGCACCAATGCCAGCACCCCTCACACACACCCCTCCTGAGGGCTGATGTAGGGTGGTGGAGGTGGGAGATGAACTGATGCAAATGTGAGTTGGTGTGCCGATGGACGTGAGAGAGAGAAGGAGAAGAGAGAGAGAGACAGAGAGAAAGAGACAGAGAGAGAAAGTAGGGGTGGGTGGGTGGGTGGGGGGAAGTGGGCGACATGGTTTGCTCCAAAAAGAATGCAGGCTTGGGATGGGGGCTGACACCCCACAAATCAGGTGTCCAGTGGACATATATTTCGTGGTGGCCTTGTCATGCCTGGCTAATGCCATGGGAGGGGGGGGGGGAGGTGTGGGTCTTCACGGTGGGATCTTGTAAATTTTACATGTATAACTACAAGTATATACCGTATACGTAAATATTATGGAACGTAAATATTATGGAACGGGCCCATTTTTGGCCGGTCCGTTCCATAATATTTACGTTCCATAATATTTACAGGGCCAGTTGGGGACTCGGTGGTGAGGACGGCTTGCGTCAGGAATCGCGCGAAAAGTGCACGAGTAGGTCCCGTCAGGGACTCTGTATGCCGTCCGATCACCTGGTCCAAGTCCCCGAGTCGCAGAAAGCCCTGTAAATATTATGGAACGAAAAAAATCTGGAACGCCAACCCACCAGCGTTCCAAAATATTTACGTTCCATATTATTTACGTTCCATAATATTTACGTTCCAAAATATTTACGTATACGGTACATGTATTATACATGTATAATACTTGCATGTCAACTATTATACATGTATAATACATGTACATGCCTGAAATATACATGTAAAATACATGTACCGTATACGTAAATATTTTGGAACGTAAATATTATGGAACGTAAATATTTTGGAACGCTGGTGGGTTGGCGTTCCAGATTTTTTTCGTTCCATAATATTTACAGGGCTTTCTGCGACTCGGGGACTTGGACCAGGTGATCGGACGGCATGCAGAGTCCCTGACGGGACCTACTCGTGCACTTTTCGCGCGATTCCTGACGCAAGCCGTCCTCACCACCGAGTCCCCAACTGGCCCTGTAAATATTTTGGAACGTAAATATTATGGAACGGACCGGCCAAAAATGGGCCCGTTCCATAATATTTACGTTCCATAATATTTACGTATACGGTATATCAAGTAAAAATACAAGTATAATACTTGCATGTCAACTATTATACTTGTATTTTTACTTGATATACATGTATTTTACATGTATATTTCAGGCATTTACATGTATTTTACATGTATAATACTTGTCATGCAAGTATTATACATGTAAAATACTTGCATGACAAGTAAAATACATGTATAATACTTGCATGACAAGTAAAATACTTGCATGCAAGTAAAATACATGTATTTTACTTGCATGCAAGTATTTTACTTGTCATGCAAGTATTTTACATGTATAATACTTGCATGACAAGTATTATACATGTAAAATACATGTAAATGCCTGAAATATACATGTAAAATACATGTATATCAAGTAAAAATACATGTATAATAGTTGACATGCAAGTATTATACTTGTATTTTTACTTGATATACATGTATTTTACATGTATATTTCAGGCATATACATGTATTATACATGTATAATAGTTGACATGCAAGTATTATACATGTATAATACATGTATTATACTTGTAGTTATACATGTAAAATTTACAAGATCCCACCGTGAATCGCAAATAAAATATATCCCGCGGTTTTTTCAGCAACAGATTTCCGGCAACAAAAGGTTCGGCGCTTGTTTTTTTTCCTTTCTCCCTTTCTCTTTCTTCTTCTTCTCCTTCATCTTCCCGTCCCTTCTTCTCACAGAACAAACAGCATGAGGTTCATTGTTCCCGAGTTCCGAGAAGGGGGAAAAAAAAAGTCGCCTGAAACAAAAGAAAGGAAATTTTTCGCCAGTTTCGGCAGGTAGGAGCGAAGACAGCCCACACCTCTCCCACCCTGCCCCCCCCTGCCTAACGAACAAGATAGAACGCATGTAATCCGCGACCATTTTATCTTGCTCTGCAATGTGGCATCGGAGAGGGGCACGACAAGTCGCCGTGCCCTTTCCCAAGGTGGCATGGCCGGAGACGCCCCTCTTCCTTTCGGAGATAAAGGAAGGCGTAGCAGATGAAGATGCAGGTGCAGCAGTGCGTGCGTGCATGGCATGATACAGGAGGTCGCATATAGAGGAGAGGGCGTGCTCTTGGTGTGCTCTGCACTGCTGCGCAACAAATCAAGAAGACCCACGTGTGTGGGTGGGAGGGGGGGGGGGGGTAGGGGGGGTCAAATGGGGGTGACAAACACGATTTTTCAAAAAACCGGCGCAGAGGCCCCAAAGCCCCCGTAAACCCTCCAAACCCCCCCAGATCGGTCCGGAAACCCATCGAACCCCACTTTTCCACCATTCCGGGCACCTCAGGTGCCCGAATTGGGGTACCTAAATTTTGTGCCACCGTTTGGTACCGGACAGTGCCACTGTGTGGGAGGTTGGAAAAGAAAATGCCCCAACACACCACATCTGAGGGTTGCAATGCATGTTGCTTGCCAACCACGTCATCCGGTGGGTGTCAGGCGCTATGTAGGTGGCATGAGCCAGGTCTTCGATGTGTTCTGGCTTGTATATGTACCTCCCTGCCTGCGGCACAGGCACTGCCTTTGTCCCCCACACCAGCCACAGAGAGCGTATTGTACTCGGTCCACGGTTGCTGATTCATTGTGATGCGTTGTATCCTCGAGTGAACGTCACACACTAGTGGCACCACCACCCGCCATCCGAGAGCTGTATTGACTTTGCGCCCTTCCGCTGCATTCACCTCGCCACGCATATTGCACCGTTCAGTACCAGTGCTCTTGGGCCAGGCAAAGTAGACCGCAGCAACTACCAATTCTGGCACAATGGGTACCACGACAGCGCACTTCGTGTGTTCCCGGAATGTACAGCTCGTGTTGCAACAGTCGTTGTCAACACATCCCGGTTGTGGAGCACTGCTGCACAGGAATCACACGACCATCTGGACTTGTTCCGTACCTACAGGCAGCCTCCCGGTGCATGGTGGCAGGGAGGTACATATACAAGCCAGAACTCATCGAAGACCTGGCTAATGCCACCTACATAGCGCCTGACACCCACCGGATGACGTGGTTGGCAAGCAACATGCATTGCAACCCTCAGATGTGGTGTGTTGGGGCATTTTCTTTTCCAACCTCCCACACAGTGGCACTGTCCGGTACCAAACGGTGGCACAAAATTTAGGTACCCCAATTCGGGCACCTGAGGTGCCCGGAATGGTGGAAAAGTGGGGTTCGATGGGTTTCCGGACCGATCTGGGGGGGTTTGGAGGGTTTACGGGGGCTTTGGGGCCTCTGCGCCGGTTTTTTGAAATATCGTGTTTGTCCACGTAAAAGGGTGGCATTTGACCCCCCCTAGGGGGGGGGGGGAGAGGGGGCGTGGGGGAGGGGTGGATGGGGGTGTGTACGCCTTGTCAACAACGGGTCGTTTTTTTTTGGTGTGTTGTCGACAATCCCCCCCAAAAGCCGCTGTTTTTTTTTCTCGTTTCGGTTGTTAGGAGGGGGGAGGGGGAGAGGGAGGGAGGGGGGTTTAAAAAAGGATTTTAACCCCCCCTCCTCCCCCAACCAGTCACAGTGTTAGGGGGGGGGGGGGGGTGGGGGATGGGTAGAATGATGCCTGTTGCAAATGATATGTAAGGCTCAAAGCGGTCGGTTGTGAGGGGAGGGGGGGAGGGGGGGATTGGGGAATTGCGCGTTGGGAGGGGGGAAAGGGGGGTGGAATCGTTACGCTTTGGTGTCGATGACACAACTCCACCTGACGTAACGACGGCCAGGCAGTAACGTACACAATGACACCCCAGATTCCCGCAAGCAGGGAAGGGGGGGGGGGGGGAGAGGGCAAGACGAGACGTTCACATGTTGACACGGAATGGATGAGGACGTGCCATCACCGACGTCCTCAGACACAGCCTTAATCCATACCGTTGTTTGTTGTTGGGTCGTGGGGAGGGGAGGGGGGGTATTTTTTGCAAGAGTCTCGACGTGCAACGTAAGAACGGACCACGCGGCTCGGGCAAGAAGCGAAGCGAAAAAAATGTTGATAAACGGGAGGCATGGATGGGGGGAAGGGTGTGTGTTTCGTGTGAAGCCTGCGGTAAGGCCCCATTTCGCAGACCTGTGGTGACGGCATCCGCCGCCCAGAGATGTGCCTTGTTTTGTGTTGCTTTATTTTTTTTGGCATATCGGCAACCACAAGCTGCGAGATTGAAGGTGCGATCTGCCAATTGCCCGCATCAGACATAGTTTTATTTTTCTGAAGGAAGCCCACACTGTTTTTTTCCTGCGGGATTCCCTCCGAAGACATGAGCAAGCAACGGCTTTCACGCAACGTCCGCCTCCGGGGGCCTTCGGGGCCACAGAGTTCCGTTCACCTAAACCAAGCAACACCCGACGAGGCGAAACCCGGCTGCACCCACCCACCCCCCTACCTCAATCTCTCCTTCGGCAGAAGCAGCCCTGGCCGCTTTTGGCACGAAGAAGGCTTACTGTGGCGGCGCAATTTGAACTCTTGAACTTACGGTTTCACACAATCACTGCAGGGCACGGTTCGTACAAAACACAAAACAAAGAGCGCACCCTCCAGAGTGTCCGGTTTTTGCTTTCTTTACGTTACGTTCCATTTGGCCCTGGTGAACGCTTTTTCGACATCGGACTTGCCAGACAGGTCCACCCTCCCTGCTTCGTCTCGAAGGTCGGTGCCGAAAGAAGCGTCTGCACATCGTGGCCAAGAGAGAGAGAGAGAGAGGTTGGCGACAGAGATGGATATGTGAAGTCACACCTGGGGAAAGGCCTTCGTTCTGTTATCAAACTGTGCCAAAAATGTGTGCGGCACACCTAACTTTTGTTGGAAACACGCCCGTGGGAGGGAGAGGGGGGGGGGGGGAGGGGGGCGAATATCAGATATCTTATACACGGCCTCGAGATACACTGTTGATATGAATATTCACCGGCGCAGGATGCACCGAAATGAACTCTGGTGATCAACACACAAACGGGAACCGGGCAAAGGAGTGCATCGGCGGTGTGTGGTGCGCAGTTCGTGGAGGGCCTAAGTGCTATCCCAGAGGAGCTGAAGAGAGAGAAGGAGAGAGAGAGAGGGGGGGTGTGGGGGGTGGGGTGGGGAGCGGTAAAAACGAACCGGGGCAGTGACATGGGGGAAAAAGGCCAATAATATCCTCCATGCTCACAGGTCGGGGGCCAGGAGGCCCCCCCCTTATTACCTTCCCCCCCTCCATCCCCGTTGGAGTTGGGGGCGGAGGGGGTGGGGGGGCCTGGGTAATAAAAAAACCAGAAACACGGCGACAAAAAAACCAGAAACAACATTCCGGGTTTTGTTTTGTGCAGCACGTCGCGGGTCGGCGTTACTTTTTTTTATTTTATTTTTGCAGCCCTGTGGCATGGCGGGTGTTCATGGTTTTGCCCTTGCTGTTTTTTTTCAACTCACTGCTCAGGCATCGCACAGGTCCCGCTGGCTCGTTTGACAAAACGGGATTGTTAGGGGCAAAAAAAACGAAGTTTGGGGGGATTTGCTTTCCCTGAATCAGTTTATCGTTTCTGAGTGTTTGTCGGTGTCGCGCCCGAGGCACAGTATAGAGCACAGAACTGAAGAAAACAAGAAAATAGTGCAGGAACAAAAAAAATCGCTTGGGAACTTGCAGTTTTGGGAGGATTCCGACGCCCAAAAGGACAGCCAACCCCCCCCCCACCACTGAGGCCATAAAAACCCACCGCAGATGAGCATTTGAAAAAGTTGCTTGGAGAAAGTGTATGAAACCCTACCTCACGACTCCGGGTTACCAGCCCCATCTCCCCCGCGCCCCCCCCCCCCCCACCCTCCTCGTTTGAATGCAACTGGGTCTCTAGAAAGCACAGCATTCTTCAGTACCCCAGGCCCTGAGCAAGCCTAGGAAACACCACACACAGAGGCACCCCCTCTTCATGTTCGTTCTGATGAACACAACGAAGGCATGAAACCGCCGATACGCACTACCCGACCCACCCACCCCCCTCCCCGCCACCGATTGCACCCACCTCCCCGTGGGGCATGGGCATGTTTGTGTAGGTGTGAACAAGCAAGAGAAGTGTACAGGGCACCACGTCGTGACATTTTTTTTTTTGCCGCGTGGTTCAACGAAGAGAGAAGTCACACGTCTGATCCAAAAAAAAGGGAAGGGTGGAGGAGGAGGGGTGGGGGTGGGGTGGTGAGGTGTTTAAACGGACGAGTGATGGCCGCCTCACCTGCCCTCCCCCCAGCGGGTTCATTTTTCCCCATTCTGAGCCCACCCTCACCCCCCCCACCCTCAACACCCCCGCAAAAAAGAAAAACCTGGTTTGTTTACATCGGGGTGACAGATATTCTGGGCACCCCACCCCAGCAGATCACAGCTTGACCTGCCACTGTGTCGGTAGAGAGCGAGGGGCATGGGGCACTGGGACTGTTACATCTACCTTGTAGCCTCAAGGCCTCAAGGGAAGCCCAGCACACAGCCCATGGTGTGCAGTGGGTGTGATTTTAGACACCGCTTCAATTGGGTCGCAGGATTCGCACCCAGAAATATGCGTCAACATCCCTTGGGGGCAATGCGGCGCGTGGGTGCTGTGTCGGGGGTCACCCCCCCCCCCCCTCATGCCCTCTTAGAGCTTTGCCTTCTTCTTCTCCGCCTTCTTCTTGCGGAACATGTCGGGGTTCCCACGCACCTTCAGCACGTTACCAGCCTGTGGGTGTGATGCAGGGGGTGCGGTTTGAAAACAGAGTTTGCGTAGCGCTCCCCTTTGCTGGGGTATGGCACACCGTGTGGGAGGAGGGTGTGTGTGTTGGGAGCATCAGAGTTCGCTCTGTGTGCCCTACACTGAGCAATAAGCCTGACGTGTATGACGGGGTGTACCCCCCCGGGCCGTGAAGTGACAGCAATAACGTGACAAACAAACCAACTAGTAACTCCCAGAGAAAAACATTCGATACAACGCAAGCAGCGGCAGCATACCCGGGGCTTGTTCTGGCCAGTGAGTGTGCGTGGCATCCCGGTGGACTCCAGGCAGCGCTGCCAGATGGAGGAGTACACGTTGACCTGTGTGCAGTGGGGTGTGCAGATTGGGGTGCGGTGGCGGGAAAGGCCAGGGGAGGAGGGCACGTCTGCAAACAGGCATACCCTGCGGGTGCCTAAGGCGATGAGGCGCATGGGGACCATCACCATGTAGTCGTGGACGCTGCCCACACACACACCGCTGTACCCACGCATCGCGGTGTGCACTGCCTCGTGCGCCATGCGGAGGCAGTAGCTGCAGGGGGGTGTTGTGTGTCAGATGTGGAAGGACAGAACAAACCCAAGAGTGCACATCTTGGAGGCGGTGCTGTGCTGGGTGGCATACATGTTGTCGTTCGGCGTTGCTGCGACGGACCGGATCATGTACGAGGGGTCAATGAAGAAGCAGCGGCCCCCGACAGTCTTCTTCAGGTGTGCATTGATGCGGTCACGGACGAGCTCACCGACGTTGCCGTACATTGTGTGCCCTGTGTCGTCCTTCTGGTTTGTGGCGCAGTGCCGCTGCCCAGCACCCTCAGCCACCACAACGACAGCGTGCCCCTTGCGCTTCAGGCGGTACTCGATGTGCGCCAGGAGCCCGTCAGGACCGTCGAACTCGAAGTCCACCTCCGGGATCAGCACCGCGTCGCAGATGTTCGACGCCACAGTCGCGTTGCGCGCAACAAACCCGCTGTCGCGCCCCATCAGCTTCACGATACCGACGCCGTTGAAGCAGCTCTTCGCCTCGATGAACGCGCTCTTGATGGCGGCGACCCCCGCCCCCACCGCGCTGTGGAACCCGAAGGACCTGTCGAAGTACAGGATGTCGTTGTCAATCGTCTTCGGGATCCCGATGATGCTGATCTTCAGCTTCCTCTCCTTCACCACCTGGAACAGCACATCGGCAGCCCACTGCGTCCCGTCCCCACCCACCATATACAGGTGGTTGATCTTCAGGATCGTCAGCACGTCGATGATGAAGTCAGGGTAGAACCCACCACGGCCCGCACCCAGAATGCTGCCACCCTGCTGGTGGATGTCCTCCACCACACCGGGTGTCAGCACCAGAGGGGGGTGCCTGTCGATGTCGAACCCGTTGTACCCGTTGCGGATACCAAGAATGCGGCCCTTCTCCTTGATGTTGTAGTTGCCGTACAGCCCGAAGGTCACATCACGGATGATGGAGTTGAGCCCTGGGCACAGCCCACCGCACGTCACGATGGCGGCCTTCACCTCCTTCGGGTCCCAGAAGATGCGCTTGGCAGGGCCGGCACGGAGAACGGTCTGCGACTTCCGCTCTGCCTTCGAGTCGGCCTCAACAATCACTGTCCGAATGCTCTCCTCAGGGTGGTGGAAGCGCATGCCAGGGAACCTCTGGATCATCGGGTTTTCGTATTTGTCAGCGGTGCAGTCATCCACCCAGTTGCACATGACGTTCTCTTCGAGGGTGAACTTCTCCAGCGTGTCCGCGGCGTGGCAGTCCTGCACCTCAGCCCAGTCGCTCCTCATAGGGGCCATCGTCTCCTGGAGACGCTCCAGCCGGCCCTGCTCCTGCTGCCCCCCCATTGTGCCTCGCTTAAGGGGTGTGCCTTGTGTGGCGTGTATCGATTGGGAGAAAAATATGTGTCAGGGGGAGGAGCAGCAGAGGAACGGAAAGGAGCGGGCACCCTTTGTTTCCTGCAGGGAGGGGGGGGCAGTGTTGTTAGGGTGGGTTTAAACTCGGGTTTTAACTCGGGTTTAAACCGGGGTTTTATTGGGTTTTTATGGTTTTTATTCCTGAGATTTCTCGGGTTTAAACTCGGTTTTTTGGTGGGGGGCGGGAGCGGGGGGTTTTTACTCTACCGAGGGTATCCCGAGAGAATGTCACCCCCTCGAGGGCCCAGGGCCGAGGGGGGGTGACATTCTTCCCATCCGCGACACAGGGCAACCGTTGAAGAATGTCACCCCCCAAGCGGAGGCCGAGGGTGACATTCTCTATGGTCACCCAGGGGGTGACATTTTCTCGGGGTACCCTAGGTACCACCTCTACCATCCCAGCGCAGACTCCGAAGACAAGTAAAAAATGGCTGGCGGCAGTGATACCGTACCCGGTACCGGGGGGGAGGCCCCCCTGGTACCCCCAAAATGGTGGTTTTCAGTTTCGCGGAATTTGCATTTCCGGCGTTTTTCCGAACCGTGGTGGGGTCATTTGCCAGGAGCACCAGCGTAACGCCAGCGACGCCCGGAGGAGACCCCTCTCAGAAGACGTCAAAACCAGCTGCCAAACCAGCCAGGCAATGCAGGATTGTTGCGACCCCCTGACCCAGCGAGACGGAGATGACGAGGATCGTGGATGCCTGGGCAGATTTTGTACTGGCTGCCGGCCCCCCCTCTCCATCATTGAGGATGAACATTTCCTCAAGGCCGTCGGGGTGACACGCCCCAGCATGGATGTCAAGCAGCTGCCGAGCAGGCACCAACTCGGGGGTAAGCTTCTCGATGAGAAGTATGACGCGGTCATGAACGAAGACCTGTGAAAGTTGAACAAATCGGACAGCCGCGTCCCTCCCTGGCCCCCCTCCCCTCCCGCAAACCAGCTCGGTGCACGTAACGTGTTCACCCCCTGCAGCTTCCTACTGGGTTTTTACTCGGTTTAAACCGAGTTTAAACCCGGTTTTAGGGTTTAACCCTTTAAGACCGAAGGCGCAATATATTGCTTGTGCACTTTGGGTTCACATTTTGTTGGGACCCATTTTTGTCTTTTTGGCAAACCCTGGGCACCACGAAAATGGTTTGGACAGTTCTTTTCAAGACAACAAAAATCGACGAGATATCTGTCTGTCGGTTGCCCGCCGTCACCTCGGAGAATCTGGGCCCAGGTCGGATTTTCAGGTGAAAACAGCATTCTGGGCCCTTGGCTTTCTGTGCACACCCCAACAAGGTTTGCCGGGGGTCTTTGTGCCCGACCCTGGCCATCCGGTAAAGGGGACTCGAGAACCTTTCTAAGGAAACAAGACCCGCCCAGATACACTCCGATGTAGTGCACGTGTCAACTGAAGGCAATGGAGTGATGGAGCGTCAATTCCTCGCCTGTCAAATGTATGGGTGATATCTTCGACCGGCTTTGGGCCGTGCCCAGTTCTGCCCAGATCGAGCCAAGCTCAACTGGATCTACCCGGGGATAACGGATTCGAGGGACTTCCGCTCTTCTGTGCGCAGTTGCAGCACATAGGTCTGTCACACTACGGGCCGAAGGGTGCGTCCTCTATGCGACATCTGGTCGCGGGAGAGTCGACGGACACTGCCTATCAGCGGCGACATCACGTGGTAGTAGAGCGAGCTCCACAGTGCTGGAGGGTCACAGCTTTACACGAACACCTCTCGCTGGTTCAGTACTGCTGCGAAGCGCAACAGTTGCTCTTGCAGCCGTCTGAGAGACTTCCTGCGTGTGATTGACGAAAAGCCTAATTTCGGGTGTTTTCCCACGGTATCAAAGGGAAAATAGGCACTGAACATAGGTAAAAAACCGGAGTGCCCATTCAGAGGCTTCATACTCAGTCTTTTTGATCGAACTTTTTTTTTCCGTCGATGCAATTTGACTCGTTCTTTCCAATAACGTCATCCTCGGCTGACTTTTTGGGGGAGCCCCGGCTCGCGAAAATTTTTGCTTTCGAAAATCTGCCATTTTTTCACCCTCAAATTCACTGTTTGTTGACCGTGCAAAAAAAGAGTCATTTTTTTCGGGGACAAAAAATGGCCATCGTGGAATCTTTCAGTCAAACGCGTTCATTTACGGCCAGGGTCGGGCAGAAAAACGAAAATTGAAGCAACTTGGTGTCCAAGGAGAAAAATGGGCCAAAATGGCTCAAAATCGCCTTCGGTCTTATAGGGTTACTGGGGGGGGGCAATTAATCGTGCATAGTCGAATAATCGTGCATAGTCAAATAATAGTGCCTTTTTGAAACGGGCATTTATAAAGTTTTTTCCGCTGAATAATCGTGGGGTGCACGATTATTCACTTTTCATGGTATGACAAAGGTCTTAATAAGAAAAGGATCTTTTCACTTCTTTCTTAAGACGTCTTAATGCAGGTGCTGCATTAAATTTCTTAAATTAATGACCCCCATTATTTTTAAGAAATGCAGGATTTCTTAAGATTTCTTAATGAAATGATGGACATTATTTCCATATCTCCCAGCATTAAAAATGTCCATCATTCTGGAAAAGATCTTTTAAGATCTTTTTCAGAATGATGGACATTAAAATGCTAGGCATTAAGAAACACGTCTTAAGAAATCAGTAAGAAATCTTTAAGAAATAGCCCTTTCGGCATTACATTAAGACGTCTTAAGAAATTTCGAGATTTCTTACAGGGGGGGGTCAAATAAACGTACTTAGTTGAATAGTAGTACTTAGCCGAATAGTAGTACTTATTTTTTTGGGGCTCTGGGGCACGTTGGGCCGTTGAATAGTAGTACTTACTTTTCACCCTTTTTTTTTGGGAAAATTTTCCGTTTTTTTTGAGATTTTCTTTTTGGAGACACACAAATCTGCAAACTTTGGGGCAAGGAATGGGGACAACGGGGTCTATTGGTGCCACTTAGGGGAACCAGGGTGCACGGGGTCCGTAGAGGGGGGAAGTGACCTACGCTCAAAGATATGTCGTGACGAAGGGAATCGGGGCATCCCCCCTCAGACACATACGGACGGGAAACCAGCGAACCCGCAAACTCCTGCGGTCCAGAGGCATCAGAACCACTGCTGAAGACCGCAAACCCGGAAACCCGCAAACTCCTGGGGTCCAGAGGCGTCAAAATCACTGCTGAAGAGCGGCGCGCATTAAACGACTCCTCATCTACGGCGTCCGCAGTCCCTACCACCAACGAGAAGATGTGGACGGATGGCCCCAGACACACCTCACCATAGATGTAGCCTTCGAGGACCAGCTGAGCCCACCCCCCACCCCCCGCAGCCCCCTTCCCTGACGTTGTTTGACATTCTCTCCTGTTGTGCAGCACTGATCAACACACGCCCGCAAACCCGCAATCCAACTGCCCAGATTTCACCATCCACCAACAGAGCCAATAGCTTCGGCTGGTGTCCGACATAATGATGACGTCCGATGCTTTCATGTGCCTCCTGCTGATGGAATGCCTCCTGTTCAAGATATTCGAGGATGGGCCACCGCCATGCGCTCCCCGGCCTTCCTTCAACCAACTGGCCCGGGCCAGGGCACGCTGCAATGGCCCGATTTTTTCATGGCCGA
Source organism: Rhynchopus euleeides (assembly GCA_963210315.1). Lineage (NCBI taxonomy): Eukaryota > Euglenozoa > Diplonemea > Diplonemida > Diplonemidae > Rhynchopus > Rhynchopus euleeides. The sequence continues at coordinate 1,058,286 of OY723311.1, read as the reverse complement.
AGACACAAGCCAAACCTTCAACCAACCGGTCCGCGCCGAAGACACAAGCCGAACCTTCAACCGACTGCTCCGCGCCGAAGACACAAGCCGAACCTTCAACCGACTGCTCCGCGCCGAAGACACAAGCTAAACCTTCAACCGACTGCTCCGCGCCGAAGACACAAGCCGAACCTTCAATCGACTGCTCCACGCTGAAGACACAAGCCAAACCTTCAACCGACTGCTCCGCGCCGAAGACACAAGCCAAACCCATTCCAGTCCTTCGGGGTGGGTGTGAGGCACAGCCGACGGAAGCGCACGGAGGCGGCCCCAAAAGGGCCGAGTTTTTAAAAGGGCATTCCTCAAAGAATGTCAAGGTGGGGTACTGGCTGACGACGAGCGACGTGGGGAACCTGCTGGTTCACTACCTGCAGCCCGCTGGTGTAGAAGCAGTGTCCCGTGTCGCCAACCCCCGGTATGATCCGGTGAAAAACCCGGACGGTACTCGTTTTTTTGAGTACTGCCAGTTCGAGAGCATCACAAAAGGGATGAAGCGCTATCCAGCTAGTCCCCAGGGTGTGGCGTTCTGGGAGACAAAATCGGAGTGGCAGGGTTGTGTGGTGAACACACACAACAACACAGGCCTCCACTGGGTCTTTTGTGCTTTCCGGGAGGATGAGTGTATCGTGATTGACGACCACGCGATCATTCACGGTTCTCCACTCGCCAAGAGCCTCGAGCAGAAGTTCAGCACTGTCCGTGTGGTGTTGAGTGGGATGCAGAAGGACGCGTGGTCGTGTGGGATTCAGGCCGTCCGGCATGCAACACACTTTTTCCCCACACGGATTCATCAGCTGTCTTCAGCTGCTGATATCGAGCGGGAGGTCCAAGAACGCCAGGCACCCTCCAAAGACGATCTCAAATCTGTGCTCCGTGATCTTCGGGAGCTGTTGGCTGCGGAGACCGCGTGCGCGATTGTGGTTTCTGCGAGCAACGACGACGCTGGACCGAACGACGACACTACCTCAGAGAACGATGACGCTGACTCAGAGGGCGGCGCTGGATCGAATGGCAGCTCTGAGAGCACCTGCGACGACGACGACGACGACGACATCGAAAAAGTCTCTGTTCTCGAAGAACTCGAAAAGAACGGCTCTGATGACGGGAGTGGGGACAGTGGGGAGGGAAGGGAGGAAGGGAACACGGGTGGGGAAGGGAACACGGGTGGGGATACCGAGAGTGCAACGAAGGGGGAGACCCCTTCCCCGGATATTGTGCTCTCGGTTGAAAACCTAAAGGAGTTTTTGGGGGGGGAAATTAAGCACTGCAGGGCCCCTTCAAAGGTTGGGGATACAACCCGCCGGGCCTGCTACACGTCCCACTACAAGCAGGCTGTAGCCTCCTTGTTGTGGGCTGGGCTCCCGGTGATGGAGACCATGCGTGCTTACCTTTTTGCTCCTCCTACTCCTCCTGGTAACCCTCCTATCCAAGTGAACCGGGACCAGTGTTCGACAACGGCAACTCGTTGGAAGAGAGACTTTCCCAAGGATAAGGCGATGAAGAGCCTCCCAGCAAATGATGGAAAAACACATGCCAAAAGAAAGGCGGGGGGGGGGAGGTCGTGTTTCTTTCCTGAGGTGGAGGCCCACGTGCTTAAAGAAGTGGGAGAACGGCGGAAGAACGACTTGCCAACGACGCGCCGCAAAATCAAGGAGCTTGCCATGTCCTTTGTTCCCTTCCCGAAAGGCTTCCAGGCTTCGGTGGAGTGGATTGACGGTTGGGCCAGGAGAAACAAGTTTCAATTTCGTACTTCGCGCATTGCCAAGCTTTCTCTTGAAAAAGCCCGGGTCCAGTTGCACAGCTTCTGGTCCACCATCAGACGCCTCTCCATCGGGTCCGAGCTGCTGCACAACCCCTTTGGTACTTTTGACCTGGTTGTGAATGTGGATGAGTCTGCCTTGTACAAGAGCTCTACCCGCAGGGACAAACTGTTGTGCTACACCACTGACACCAACATCATGGTCGATACCGATGCTGGCAAAAATAGATTTGCCACGTTGATTGGTGCTGTCACGTTCAGTGTGAAAGACAGGACCATTCTTGCGACAAAGCAGTCGATCGTTTTTAAAGGTGCGGGCGAGAGGATAAAGAAGGAGGAGCATCAGATTCACAAAGACTCGGGGGTTAACTGTACTTTCCAGAAAACCGGCTGGGTCAAAGAAGCCGAGTGGCGGTGGTGGATTGACAGCGTCTTGGCCCCCATTTGCAAAAACAAAAACGTGCTTGTCATTTATGACTCGGCGACAACACACATTGCACCAAAAAATGTTGCGTACTTGCACAGGAAGACGGGGGCGAAGTCAGCGGTCATTCCAGGTGGGTTGACAGGAACAGTGCAGTACCTTGATGTGCATGCATTTGCACCATTCAAGGCTGCCTTCCACACTCACCTGGAAGGGCTCAAGGACAAAGCCCGTCTCGAGATGAAGAAATCAACAGCCGAAGGTTTTCGCCAGGATTGTCGCTTCACAGAGAGGTGGTACCGCGAGGCCATGTGCACCTCTGTTGGAGCTGTTTGGGGAAAGTCGGTGGAAAGTGTGAGGGGGGAGGTGGTAGCCGAGCGCTTGCGGGATATGGGGTACGTGCTGAAGGTGTCGGGTGAGGAGGACGGGTTCGTGAAGAGCTCCCTTTGTCCGGACCTCACCTTCGCACCAAGCACAGAAACATCCCCTGAGGCTGGTGGTGCGGACCTTGAACCTGGGTTGGACGGGAAGGCAAAAGAGAGCACAGAGAAGCAGTCCACCCAAAAGAAAGTTGTGTCTCAGCCAACCCAACAGTCAAGCATCTTGGCATGGGCGAAGCCGGTTCGTGTGAACTCTCTCACACAGACACAGCCTTCCCAGTCCTCCCAGTCCTCCCAAAAGAAGCGCGCAGCGTCCCCGACCACCCAGACTCCCAACAAACACCGCAGGCTCTGCAAAGGGTGTAGGAAGCCTGGGCACAACATGCAGACTTGCCCCAACAAGCCCAAGAACTTGAAGAAGAAGTAAGTTGGGGCGTGCTGGTTGTGGCTTGTCTTTTTCACATCTTTTTTTTAAGCATCAACGCACCAACCAACCACCGACAGTGAAGCTGACAGCTCTGATGAACTGTGTATGCTTTCACTAACTCAACAAGAATGTCAACCAGGGGGGGCACCAGAGGGGGGGGGGGGGGGCAATACAAATCAAAACGGTACGAAACCAAATGAGGGGCGAGTGGTAGGACGAGAACAGAGCGGATACTCGACCGGAAGGCAGAAGAAGTGAGAGACGGACGACAGCAGTGACCAGCGCGCCCCTGGTGGACCAAACAGCCCCGCAGAGCCCCTGCAAACAGCGTTTTTAGGAAAAGTTGAATAGACGTACTAAGTACGTCTATTCGCTCGCAAACTATTTATTAATTTTCTGGCGAGGTCGATTTAGGCCCGCGCGTTCGCCGAATAGTAGTACTAAGTACGTTTATTTGACCCCCCCCTGTAAGAAATCTTAAGAAATCCTGCATTTCTTAAAAATAATGGGGGTCATTAATTTAAGAAATTTAATGCAGCACCTGCATTAAGACGTCTTAAGAAAGAAGTGAAAAGATCCTTTTCTTATTAAGACCTTTGTCATACCAATTTTAATTTCCAAAAATTAAAAATCAATTTTCGATTATTCGCCGGAACAGCAAAATTAATCAAAATTACTCCGAAAAACTGTGTTTTAGTGCAAATCTGAAAGGGAAACAATAGAAGAGCCGAAGGGTATTCGTCGATCGCGAGAACACCCCACACGCCTGTCATGAAGTGTGTGGGAAGTTCTGCAAGGATCTGCACTGGCACAGTTTCCTGCGTTGTTGCACATCTCTCAAAAACTGTGTTTTAGTGCAAATCTGAAAGGGAAACAATAGAAGAGCCGAAGGGTATTCGTCGATCGCGAGAACACCTCTGGGACCCTTTGGGACCTACTTTTACACCCCCCCCCCCCTTTTTTCACATTGCACACCTGAACCGAAACTCGAGTCTGTTTGGAAGTATACCATTTCCTACCGGACAGAAACTGACTTTTGAACTCCCTGCGTGATTCCCTTTGAGTGGGTCATCGCCTTCATTCTTCCAGTCAATTCTTCCTGTTTTTCCTTATCCAAAGGGGAAAGGTAACTACAGACCTCTACCTGTTTAAAGACGGCCCGTTCTTGTCGGATGGTACATGTCATTGAAATCCCTGTGCCTTGGTCTCACAACACGCCCCTACAGCACCT